>SEYY01001538.1:0-2500 GCA_009176605.1 Armadillidium nasatum | reverse complement strand
ATATATATATATATATCTATATAATATATATATATATATATATATATATATATAGTGGTGTGTGTGTGTGTGTGTCATTGTGGATATTTCGTTTTTAATATTTATTTCTTACAGTCTGGGAACATTCATCTATGTTCATGAATACAACACGATAAATGCTTCGTCTGTTTCTCCTCTTTAATTAAACGTTCATGAAAGTCTTGCATCAACTTTATAGCTCTTTCCGCTGTATTGTTTACTACTTTTAAGGACCCAACAATCTGCTTAGCGATTGCATATAAGATGCTCTGTCTCAAATCTGCATGTAGAAGGGCATTCTTTCCGGAAAATCGTTACTTATTTTCAATCTTCAAAACAGGTTCATGCCTGCTTTTGTCGTAAATTCATGCACAGTTTTTTTTTCTAAATACTAATAATAATAATAATAATAATAAAAACAATAACAAGACTATATGCGTAACCCTACGGGATACGCTCATTGTCTTGGCCCATTATTTAAAGAAATTTAAATATATACATTATTATATATTTATTAAGAACTGGCTTGGTGTAGTGGTAGAGTGTTAGTCTCTTTTAACAAATGTTGAAAAATGAATATAAAATTATTATTAAATTTTTTTTTTTTATTTATATCTATATAATATATATATATTATATATATATATAATATGAGAGAGAGAAGAGAGAGAGAGAGCGAGAGGGTATAAATATTATATATATATAATATATATATATATATATATATATTATATATATAATAATATATAATATATATTATATATATATATATATATTTATATATTATATATATAATATATTAATATATATATATATATTATATTATATTATAATATTATATATATTATTTATTTATATAATATATAATATATATTATATATATATATAATATATATAATATATATTTATAATAAATATATATATTATATTATATATTAATATTTTATTATTATTTTTATATAATATAATTTATATTTATATATTTATATATAATATTATTATATATTATATATATATATATATTATAAGATATAAAATGAGCAGCTACTTAATATTGTGCCAATGTACAAATAGAAAATCAAATATTAATTAGATATAATAATAATAATAATAATAATAATAATAATAATAAAACAATAAGAGTAATTCCACTTATCAAAAAAATTATAGTCTATTCTACCATGTCGAACAATATACCTCGATGTATAGTTTTGACAATCTTTATTTAAATTTTTGTATGATCTTCATTTTGGTATCAACAGTTTCATATATATTACAAATAATTACTTATATACTCTATATAGTAGTTTAGCTGCAGTTATTTGATTTTTCGCACTTCCAACTAAAGGCAATTTATGGTACATATTTAAAAATAATGTAGAGTCAATTAAGTAATCAAACTTATCCTGCATTTAATGTAATTAACAATAAGAAAAACAGGATATGTGTGTGTGTATGCGTGCAGAAATATGAGTAAGCAAAAATATGAATTGGCAAGTTAGGTTGGCACGGGTTCACAACCTCTGGTAATGCTAAAATAAAACAGAACAACGTTGTAGATGTAAGGTACCAAAACTAGAGGGTATGCGTCTAGAGGGTATGTGTCCAAGCATCTTGATATAAAAAAAAAAAAAAAAAAAAAAAAATATATCTATATATATATATATATATATATAATATATATAATTATATATATAATATAGTATATATATTATAATATATAATATATATATAATATTATTATATCTTTTTGTTTCTTTTTATTTAATTTATGGTTGAAAACGTTCGTATTCTTTAGTCTATTATTAAAATGATTCTGTTAAATTACAGATAAGAAAGATAAAGTATTAATATGATACTAAAAATATATGATTGTTAATTTCTTTATAAAAGAACAAAGGTTCATTATATATATATAGTTATAATATATTATATATATATATATATATATTATATATATATATTTTATAATATAAATATATATATATATATAATATATATAATATTAATATATATGAGTATGCGCGTGAGTGAGTATGTGCGTGTGTGATGTGAGTATGTGCCTGTGTGAGGTGAGTGAGTGTGTGTGTGTGTGTGTGTGAGGTGAGCATGTATGTGTGAGTATATGCATATTTGAGGTTTGTGTGTGTATGTGAGTATATATACAAGTGAGTATGTGCATGTATGTATGTGTGTGTGTTGGCGAAAAGTTCAGAAATAGTACAATGGAATAAAAGCTCAGACATATAACAAGTTTTGAAGAAAAAACTCCTGAGCAAAATATATTAAAATTCCAAAAGGAAACCTTTAGAGTGTTATTTAATATTTTATTGATGTAAAAGAGCCCCCAAGGACGTAAGGCTTTAAACGCTCGCAATGACCATATGAAAAGCTACTCTTAAGTGTTAAACTTCACATAATATTGTATCTTGAAATTTTGTCACGTTTTCCTTCGGATTTTACCCTTTCAATATATATATAT
>SEYY01001537.1:0-5000 GCA_009176605.1 Armadillidium nasatum | reverse complement strand
TTAGCTTAAGTTAAGTAGAGAAAATGGTGGAAATAAAATTGCTGAGTTAGAAGAATGACTTAGAGTTAAGAAAAGGGAAAGTTCATAAGTATGAACAATACAGACAAAGGACAACTGATTTCGATCTAATAATATAATAATAATAATAATAATAATAATAATAATAATAATAATAATAATAATAATAATAATAATAATATAATAATAATAATAATAATAATGATAATAATAATAATAAAAATTAATAATAACAATGATGATGTTGATCATTAGGCCCTTTCTCATAATCTTTTAAAATTAATAAGAATGATTATTTTTAGAAATTTTTATTTTTCTTAAATTTTTTTTTTTTTAACTAAAATTTTCTTCAAAATACATGTTTTTTTTTCTTTTTTTTATGGCTTAAATTGTATTTTTTTGTGATATTAACTTCATAAGAACATTGTTTTCTTGATATCTTTTTACAATGTATTTATTTAATTTAAAAGCTTTTTATTATATTTCCAAGAGGCCTTTATGAACTTCTCCTTCAATACTTAGTAAAAAATATTGATATTTCATTTCCCTTTCAACGACGCTCCTTCTATAATAATAATAATAATAATAATAATAATAATAATAATAATAATAATAATAATAATAATAATAATAATAACAATAATGATAATGATAATAATAATAATAATAATAATAATAATAATAATAATAATAATAATAATAATAATAATGAAATTATTATTATTAATAATAATAATAATAATAATAATTATAATGAATGTGTGCGGCTCCGTAGCTCAGTCGATCGAGCACTCGTAATAGCAATCGAGAGGTCCAGGGTTCGAGGCCTGGCCGGGGCGGGAAATGTGAGCGATTTCTCCTTGCGCATAGCTCCGAATGACTGAGTCGTTAAACGAGTACATCAGTGGGGTGCTCTTGCCACTGATGGGAATAATCTCCGGCATCCGCGATAGGCCTGGCCCAGCCAGCGGTATCCGCCGTGGGCCCTTGAAACCCAGGGATCTTCCTCGAAAGATCCCACTCACAGGACTTAGTCCTACCTGGGGGAAGGTGATTATTATTTATTTTAATAATAAATGTATAACATTTGTCTAATTCCATGATTAACCTTGTCTTATGAGTTTTCCATGCAGAGAGATTGGTAGTCTTCATGTTCTTGATTAATTTTATGTTAAATTCTTAATAGTCGCATAAATGGTTGAATTCCATTTTTGTTTTGTCAGATATTTTGCCATCGTATAATTTAAATTACGATTGTCGATTTGCTAGGCCTTGTAGAAGAATAGGTAAATTCACTTCTTTTGCTGTGTTTTCTCTTAACTACTTCACCAATTCGTTGATAATTCATTTATTCTTGTATCCCACAATCTTTCTTCATTATAAGACACGCAATTTTAAGAAAGATTTTCATTTTAGTTGATAGTAGTATAAATGTTTTCATTGTTTTTTTTTTTTTTTTTTTTTTCGTGCAACTGGGATTTTTTTATGTTAATCTTTATGCTAATTTTATCCATTTTACTGTTCAACTGAGATCTAGTGGGCCTCCATTATAATAATAATAATAATAATAATAATAATAATAATAATAATAATAATAATAATAATACAATAAAAATAATAATAATTCAATAATAATAATAATAATAATAATAAAATTAAAAATAATAGTAATAATAATAATAATAATAATAAATTAAAAATAATAGTAATAATAATAATAATAATATTAATAATAATAATAATAATAATAATAATAATAATAATTATAATAAAAATAATAATAATTAAAATGATAATAATTCAATAATAATAATAATAATAATAATAATAATAATAATAATGAAAATAATAATAACAATAATAACAATAAAATTAAAAATAATAGTAATAATAATAATATAATAATAATAATAATAATAATAATAATAATAATAATAATAATAATGAACATGATGAAACTATTTTGCTTTAACATATTGTCATGTATAATTCAACTCTCTGTCTTCCTTTGAAAAAAAAAATAAATAATTTAAAAACATTAATTCCTATTCTGAATGTTCTCAGAATAGATGGCAGCAATAATAACAATAATAATAATAATAATAATAATAATAATAATAATAATAATAATAATAATAATAATAATAATAATAATAATAAAAATAATGATGATTCTGAGAAAGAAAATCTTTTAACCTTTTTTTTTGGAGGGTTGAAATAATCACCCTTAACTTGACCTAACCTAAGCTAACCTTAACTACCCTTACCTAACCTAACCTAACTTAACCTAACCAAATCTAATCCAGCTTTACCAAACCTATGTTAACCTTACGATACCACCTTACGTAACCTAAAGAAACTTAATAATAATAATAATAATAATAATAATAATAATAATAATAATAATAATAATAATAATGATAAAAATAATAATAATAATAATAATAATAATAATAATAATAATAATAATAATAATAATAATAATAATAATAATAAAAATAATAGTAATAATAGTAATAAAAATAATAGTAATCTAGTGGTGTCCAACCTACTATTAGTTCTTGTAGATCAGTGATATAGAAACGTAGTTTTCGTAGGCTTAGAGAATCAGCATTTGCACCCTCAGGTATTAGAATACGTCAGTATCCAAATTCATAGTTACATATATAAAGCGAGACATTAAAAATTAACCGTCAACACATATAACTTATACTTTCCCACATACAGAAAGTCTGATTGCATTGCTTTAGAACTATAGCCGCTAGTTATTCGAATAACCCATATATGGTTTGAGCCATAAATCAAACTTCCAGTAAAGTCAAGATTCTGAGATTTACTAACAGCAACGACAATAATAATAATAATAATAATAATAATAATAATAATAATAATAATAATAATAATAATAATAATAGGAGAATTAAATATATAATATAATATATATATATATATATATATAATTATATATATATATATATATATATATATATATATATATATATATATATATATATATATATATATATATATATATATATATATATATATATATATATATATATATATATATATCTCCGGGGCGACTATTGGTAAAATTTATAGATGGTTGCATCTGACATATCACACACACGCATATATATATATATATATATATATATATATATATATATATATATATATATATATATATATATATATATATATATATATATATATATATATATATATATATATATATATATATATATATATATATATATATATATATTATATATATATATATATATATATATATATATATATATATATATAAATTTTAAACTGTGTGAAGCACAAAAAATCGAAGCATGTGTGCTTTTCTTAACATTGCTTTCAAAATATTCGTATATTAAAATCTATAAAGGAAGGTTGGCATTTCTTTTGCAAACCATATTGTCAGAATAGTAACGCTCGCGCAGCAATTGTGCATACACAATTCTCTCGTCCGTTATTTTAAAGTATCCGTTTGCATATTTTTTGCAAACCTCATACATTATTTTATTCGTTTTGAATAACTACTCAAAACTATACGTCGTTTTTTTTTTTTTTTTTTTTACATTAAATAGCTTTCATTATTTTTTTAATAAGATGCAATTTATTAAATATTTAATCTTATTGAAAGAATTAAGATATAAAACTAAAAAAAAACAGTTGTACACTAGCTGGTTGTATATAATGGTAGTTGCACAAACCTGCAGCCAGGTCACGAACCGCCCCTGTATAATTATATATATTATATATATATATATATATATATATATATATATATATATATATATATATTATATATATATATATATATATATATATATATATATATATATATATATATATATATATATATATATATATATATATATATATATATATATATTTATATATATATATATATATATATATATATATATATATATATATTATATATATATATATATATATATATATATATATATAATATATATATATATATATATATATATATATATATATATATTATATATATATATATAATATATATATATATATATATATAGGCACAAGTTTAGTTGAAGCAACTCTCTCTGAAACTGTAAAAAATACCCTAACAATTTTAAATACATTTCAGAAAAATTAAATTTACCTTAAAACTGTTTTAAATATAATATATTAAAGTTTTAATTTTGAAGGTTTAATTTTAATATTTAATTTTTAATTTATTATTTATTATTTTAAATTATATAATATTATATATATTATATATATATATATATATATATATAATATATATATATATATATATATATATATATATATATATATATATATATATATATATATATATATATATATATATATATATAATATTATATATATATATATATATATATGTGGTTTAAAAAGTTTAATTTTATATTTAATTTTAGTTCTATTATTTTATTATTATTTTTATTCTATTTTTATTATTATAATATTATTTTTTTTTATTATTATTATATATATATATATATATATATTTATATATATTTTTAGAATTATCGTTTTGTCAGCTTAAGTTTGGTGAATAATGACTGTAAAGAATTCGCCTTTGAAAAATATGCTGTTACAAAAAATCTGTTTCGGAAAAGTGTGTCTAAAAATTTTCGATAAATTGCTTTTTTTGATTTGAGTGAAGAGTGTCGTGTTTCAAATTTGCTCTTTGAATATTTTTCGTAATTCGGTTCTTCGTAATTTTAAAAGTGATAAATTTCAATCTTTTATGAATTCGTGATCTTCGTGTTAAAGAAATTTAAAGCTTTTAGAAGAATTCGTTTTTTGTGAACTGACTTAAACTATTATTGGTAGGAAGTTAGGTTGAAGCATATTTCGTTTTCAAAGTGCTTTCGTTTAAACTATTTACTCGAGTAAATTTTCGGAATTGCGCCAGAGAACGGAAATGCGTAGTAACTGGACTTTTTTGCCTTTAA
>SEYY01001536.1:0-37219 GCA_009176605.1 Armadillidium nasatum | reverse complement strand
CAAGGTTGTTTTTGTTAATGATATTGAATTGAATTAGTACGTTTCTACCATTCGTCATACAAGCTTGGCCACTTTAATTTGTTTATTGTTTTACTGGTGCCAGATACGAAGCAGATTAATTTTTGTTTAGTTTAATAACAGATTTAACTCTGAAATAAGTTGATTTGATTAAATTTTAGTATTTTGTTTCAACATTTTGAAAGGAGCATCGTATTTATTAATCAGAATTCTACATTACCATTTATGAAATCGTTAAGTATTTTAATAATATTGAGAGGACTTACCATTGGTTTTCTTCTGGTTGAATTTTAATAAGGAATAGATAGCCAGTTAATATAACCGTGATTGGTTTACTTCATGCTTTGTATAATTGAAAGGATTGAAATAATTTAGGCATTAAATTAGAAATAAAGACTCGTGAATTTATTAAAATCAAGAAAATAAAACTACTGATTATTCAAGTAATTTTTAATACAAACTAAACAATAAAATATAGAAAGACAGTTAAAGATAAGTTTAGCAGGCAGGAGACTGAGGTCAAAATTAATATAGGCATCAGTAACTGTAGCAAAGGTAACACACATTTGATAACTGAAAAGAATAAAGTAAGACAAAAAATTAATACCTGGGTTGAACGATTAGAACACAACGCATATAAGAAAAAGTTAAGCAGAACATACTAGACTCAATTGTGTTGTAGCACATAATAATAATACCTTTTGATTTGAGGCTACGACATAACATTTTTGGTGCCGTGACGACCAGGATTAGTCACTAAACATAACTAGTGCTAAGACGTAAAGATATAAATTTATTGTACAGAAAACCAAAGGAAAACAGAAGATGGCTTTCAATATAGAAATACCGGAAGGAAGTTGCTAAATTTGGGTGAAGACCAGCTCAACCACATGTGACATCAACACCAGAAGGTGCAACAACAATGGAGAACAAAGAGGCGGCAATGCAAATCAACTCTATACAAGAAGTAGGGTAGGTACAAGTCAACAGTATACCCCAGGTCAATTGTATACTCCACCACCAGATCCATTTGTGAATAGTCACTACTATTATAGAAGGAAGTTAGTACCACCACCTCTGAAATACTGCTTAGAATCAGGTCATAATTTTGAACAGTTCATAAAGGATTTTGAAACGTATTGTGACAACACTTATCCTGATGTGGTGGACACATGGAGTCGAGTCTTGGGACAATATTTAGAAGGGAATATGCTCGACTCTTTTAACAACATAGATGGAGGTCGCCTACCTTACTATCTGGTAAAAGAAAAATTGAGAAAAATAGTACAACAAGCCTCAAGAAATAAAGACAAGATGGTTGAAAAATATTGGACAGCGAAAAGAGAAAAAGAAGAAACGATTATGAATTTTTCCATGAGATTAGACCGTTTAGCTGAATTGGCCGGCATAGACATAAGACAAGATCTGTTTAAGGAAATGAAAAAGATTAAAATTTTAGATGGATTAAGTGGAGAGTCAGCAGCCAAAGTTAAATTTGCTGCATTGTCTGAGCCTGGAATAGATATTGATAGAATAATAGAATTGGCTGATAATGTAGAAATGTGTTTTATTGGAGATAAGAAAGATAAGAAAACAGAAATAAAAGAAACTACAACAGGAAGGATAGAGAATAAGAAAGAACAAGTACAAGTATCAGTAACCGATAAGAAATCAGAAAAAACTTGTGACTTTTGTAAAAAGGAAGGGCATTTAGAAACCGAATGCTACAAGAAAAACAAAAGTTGTTTCTGTTGTGGTAAGCCAGGTCATATGATTAAGGATTGTCGTAAAAGAATAGCTCAAGAAAGAAACCGAGAACAAGGCAATAGATCAGAAAGACCCTGAAAAACAGGAACAACGACCAACAAGTGCTGCACAAAATGAGCAAAATACAAGAAGAGCACCACCAGAAAAGAGGGAACAAGCTCAAAGATATGAATGCCCTTATTGTGGAGAAAACCATTTGATGAAGAACTGTGAGGAATTTAAGAATGTATTTCAGGAAGCAGCCGGAAAACTAAAGAACCCCTTAACCGAGCAGGGTGGAATTAAGGGAGTAGGACAAAGCCTTGCACCTAAAGATACGGATCAAAGATTATACTTGGACATAAATGTAAAAGGAGCCATTATAAGAGCTTTAATAGATACAGGTGCCCAACTCAATGTAATTAGTTATGATGTCGCTCAATTATTAAATGAAGAAATCAAAGATACAAATATTAAATTGATTGGAGTACACGGAGATATAGAAGGAACAGAAGGGGAGATGAATTTATCATTCAAAATAGGAAAATATCAAATAAAAGCATGAAAGTTTCATCATTAGTCGAAAAATAACACATGAAATGATTCTTGGAATCGATTTTTTGAAAAAATACTTTTTAGAAATTGACTTTGAAAATAATAGATTAATATGTAGGCCTGATAATGGGAAAGAAATTGTTGTATGTAATTTTAGATATAATTCAGCCCCAATAAGTAACATCAAATTAAAATTAAGAAAGAATGCTCATATAAAGGCTGGATACATACATAAAATAGAACTAAATGTGGCCAAATAATTTTAAAGAACCCAAATTATATAGTACTGAAATAGCAGGATTAGATAATTTTAGAAAGAATGGATTGTTTATTTCAAATACTGTAAATAATGGGAAAAGAGCCTATATTAATGTTATTAAATTTGGGAGATGAAACTTATAAGATTGATACAAAAGATTTAGTGGTAACAACTATAGAATTAGTAAAAGACGGAAAAACTTTAAAAGAAATATACGAACAAGAAGAAGTGGAGAAAGAACAAGAAAATCAGCACTTGAGTTGGGAGGAAAGATTTACATTGAACCAAACCGACCTTAATTCAGAACAAAAAGATATTGTATGTAAAACGTTAGAAAATTTTAAAGATATCATTAGTAAAGACGATAATGACGTAGGTTATACAACTAAAATGAAACACAAAATTAAATTGAATGATTATGAGCCCATTCGTCAAAAAGTAAGGCGGTTTAATCCGAAGGTGCAAGAGCTTATGGACGAAGAATTAAAAACATTAGAACAACAAGGAATTATACAACCATCAAAGAGTCCATGGAGCAGTCCTATTGTACCTATTATCAAGAAGAATGGCAAGGTAAGGGTATGTATTGATTATAGAGCCCTCAATCAGAGGACAGTTAAGGACAGTTTTCCACTACCCGCTGTGAACGACTGTATTTATAATTTGAAAGGCAGTACCTATTTTAGTCTTCTAGACATGACCAAAGGATACTACAACTTACCCATGGATGAAAAATCAAGAGAGTATACTGCTTTTACAACATCTTCAAAACATCTGGAGTTCCTACGATTACCTTTTGGCCTCTGTAACTCACCCGCGACTTTCCAACGTCTCGTCAACTTGATGATACAAGATTTCTGCAAAAACACAAGTAATGGCCTACTTGGACGATATTTTGATCTTAGGAAGAAATTTTGACGAACATTTGAATAATCTAAGTCAAGTTTTAGAGAAACTGCGTTGAGTTTAATTTAAAAATAAAACCCGGAAAAATGTAATATCTTCAGAAGAAAAGTAAAATTTTTAGGCCAGGAAGTTAGCGAAGAAGGAATATTACCATTATCCGAAAATATAGAGGCCATACAAAAAGCTACAGTGCCCTAAAACCATAAAGCAAGTTCAGAGTTTCTTGGGTAGTGTAAATTACTATAGAAGACATATTCCAGAGGCTGCTAAACTCATGAAGCCTCTCTCTCAGTTAACAACAGGAAAGAGTATAAAATGGACTCTGGAGTGTCAAGAAAGCTTTGAAAGATTAAAACAAGCTTTGGTAGAACCACCAATTTTAGCCTTCCCGGACTATGAGAGTAAAAAACCATTGGAACTGTTTGTTGATGCATCTGGGACAGGTGCCGGAGCTTGTTTAAAACAACAGCAAGACGGGAGAACTGAAAGTTATAGCATATGCCTCGATGTGTTTTGGATCCGCCCAGAGAAACTATAGTACTCTAGAGAAAGAATTAGCCATATTAAGATGGGGAGTGAAAGTGTTTCGCACATTTTTAATGTGCCGAAGGTTTGTCATCTGGTCTGATCACCAACCCCTAACTTATTTGCACAATATGGCTGGAGTAAATGCAAGAATTGCCCGAACTTTAACAGATTTAGCTGAGTATGATTTTGAGATCAAATACCTACCCGGGAAATTTAATCACATCAGCGATTTCCTCTCTCGATGCGTTCCAGAAAATACAGAGGAAATAGAAATTGAAGAAGATATAGTACCGGTAGGATTTAAAGAAAAAGAAATTAAAGGCAGCGGAAACGCCCTGTTCGTGGCAATAGCCATATTCTTATTTAATGATGAAAAAGCTCACAAGATTCTCCGTGAGCGTGCGGTCAATGAAGTGAAAAATAATTTGAAAACCTATGGGTTAATGGACACTAAACAAACTAGACAGAATCTGAACCGAATGAATATCTCAGGTACTATGGTCAGCTCTGAGATTGTGGAAGCTTGTGCCCGTATATACGACATCCAAGTTAAAATATATCATGCTAAAGACCAATGGGTGTCATATAATGATAAAGGTACTAGGATATGTCATCTCTTAAGTATACACGGCGTTCATTTTAATTTATTGGAGAAGAATGCATCTGAAGAAAGAGTAACAAGCTGTGTTGACGAAATAAATTTGTTTGTCTCAGATTTTGAAGAGGCGGAAATTCTGAAAGAGATCGTCCTATTCAAGATTGAAGATGAAGAAAAGGAACTAGAAGAAAATACTGAAGAAGAGGTAGATGATTGCAATTCGGAAGATTTAAGTTCGCTAAGTACAACTCTTGAATCTACTATAGAACAAGAAAAAATTCAGGAATTACCCAGTAGAAAGTCAACATTAAAGTACTATAGAAATGAAGAACAGTTGTTAGAAGAAATTAAAAAAGGACAAATTGAAGATAAAGGTTTACAAGAGTTAAGACAGATTTTACAAGAAAATAATACAGTTCAAGAACAAACTCAAAGACTCAAAGAGAAAAATTATTTAAAGAGATATATAAGATATTTGAAAAATGTACATGAAATAGATGGAATTTTGTATTACGAGGAAAACTGGGAAAGATGTTCCACTCATAGGGTATAATGATTTAAAAGATTTAATCATTGACTATCATAAGACTCATTATCATCCGGGAAGAGATAAAATGATAAAGAAAATACAAGAAATTACCTGGAGTCCAAATATTCGCAACATCTGCGAACAAGTCACCCGAATATGTATAAAATGTCAACAGAGAAAATTATTACCAGCTAGACAACAAAGACCACCAACTTGGAAAGTACAAGCCAGAAAACCTTTTGATGTGGTCGCCATAGATCTTATGGAAATGCCAAAAACAAAAATAGGACAGAAATATATCTTTGTTGCTGTTGACATGTATTCAAAGTGGACATCTGCTGTGGCTATACCAGATAAAACTGCTAATACAGTACTCAAAGCATTTAAAAATATGATAGCAACTTTTCTAAAAGACCCTTTAGAAATACAATCAGACAATGGGAAAGAATTTCACTAATCATCTGTTTGAAGAGTTCCTCAAAACTAAAGAAATTAAGCATCGTTGTACTGTAGCAAATATGCCACAAACTAACGGCCTCGTAGAAAGAGTGAACCTAAACATTGTTAAATATGTTTAGAATGATAGATAACTTAGAAGAATGGGATGAACATCTACCTGACGTTGTGGCTGTATATAACCACACGTATCACAGAGAATTAGGGAAGACACCAGCTGCAATATTTCTCAGTAATGTTGAAAGGAATCCAATAAATGACAAGACTTGGGGAAAGACAAAGCAAGATTATGAACCATACAAGTTAAATGAATTAGTTCTCAAGAAAAACATTCTTAAAGGACATCATGTGGGCAATAAACTAGCTAAAAAATACCATGGTCCATACAAAGTAATCAAGACATATGAAAATGGTGTGATGTATGACATTCAACACCAATATAGGAATACTATATTATATAAAATACATCACAAACACCTAAAAAAGTGGCATGAAACTCCTGAAGACCTAAAAGAAGTCAATCAAGAAAATGATCTAGAAAATACTAAGAGTGAAACCTCCCAACTTGATTTTGAAGGATTTAATGAGGAAAATCAAAACATGTTTAGAGTAAATTGGGAAAAAATAGCAAGATATAATATCCATCTACAACATAATATAGATCAAAATCAAGATTCAAGAGAACAAACGGCAAGTGAGGAAGTTGAGAAACAAATATCTCAAAATTATGCCACTTGCAATATGGAGCCATGGATTCAAGAAGAATTAGCATTTAATAAGCCCACTCGAAGAGTACCCCTTACAGATGCCAGGACTTCAAGAGTATGGAAAGATCTGGTAGAGTTAGAAGGAAACAGCACGATGTCGAATCTGTCCTTTGATTTTTCAGGATTCTGATGGTAAAGTATTGGAATGTCAATGGTAAGGTGAGAAAGAAGTCAAAATTGAGCCATGTTTACTTTGGATACTTGGTAAGTTACAGATTTTGTAAACGATAACCTATTAAATTGTTTAAGTGATCGAGTTATATACTTGTTTTAATGATGATTTCAGAAGAGAAGGAGTACCATTTACCTACCTATTTGATTTTATCCTAATATTTGCTATTTATTTCAGTTTATGTTGAAGGAAATTTGGTAGTTTATTTTATGTTCATGATATGTTATTTAAGATTTTAATCAGGTTTACAGAACATTGTTGGAGACCATGTTCCCGAAGAGTGTTTGTTTAATAAATTTAATATAGTTAGTTCTGTTCTAATTGAATTTATTATCTTTGTAGATCATGAATTGGGGAAATAAAAGAGTAGTAGTGATTGGAGACAGTCGTGTAGCCGAACTACAGAATACAGCGGAGGACTGGAAACCGAAACAACTGGTACGATATAGCACCCCAGGAATGACGATGAAAGAGGCATTGGACAAAGTAGACAAAGTATTAGAAGACAATGTAGTGGAAAATCAAGAACCTATTGATATAATAGTAATCATGTGCTTGCATTGCGAACTCACCAAACTCGTAGAATGGAAAGATTCGGGTTGTAAAGTTATGATTCCAAATAATCAGTTAAACGTAGAGAAACTAATTGATCAAATTAAAATTAAAATATTAGATTGGAAAAACAGCCATATTAACTCACAGATTATAATTACAGTCCCCTTTATTCCAAATTTTGAGATGTACAACAGTAATAGATTACACAAAAAATTGAATCCAAACCAAGTTAAAATATTATACCCCTACAGATGTAATTACATTTTCAATAGACAAATGAGAGTGCTTATAAGCAAATTCTTTGATCATTGGGATAAGAAGCTAGCTCCACGACCCTTAGCTCTAACTAGAATGGAGTATTTTAATAAAATCAAAAGATACAACAATAATATCAATAACATTAGACCTTTCCAAGGCTCCACCAAGGATGGAGTACATTTTCTAGGAGCCACAGTAGGAAAATGGAAATTACTAAAGCAACATCACGAGTACCTTAATAAGAATCCGGGGAAGTCCTATCGTGCTATAGAGAGACCTAGACCATTAAGAATGAACCTAGAACAACAGATGAACCAGTTAAGTGTTGGACCCCAAAGATCACCCCGAGAAAGACCCGATAGACAAGTTCAGCAAAGACCCAGGATAAATTATCAGGAGACTCCTAATAGATTATACCATCGTACAACTGGTCAGTTTAGAAGAAAAAACAACCAATACCATAACTTTGAACAGGCAGGACCTTCAAGAGTTCGTAATGATCGACCGGGAAGACATGAAGATCTCAGAATTAAGATTCAGAATCGACAGAACCAGAGCTCTTATTCTATGCGAAATGAACGAACACCTTTCTATATGGGACGAAACATGACAGTGGAGACTAGAACATTCTACAGGAAAATTCATAAAAGATTTTAACCAACCAGACACTGATCAAACTCCCCAAATAGACCGATAAAGAACTTCGAGAAGGGGGTGTTGTAGAGCCTCCTGAAGACAGAGTTGTTTTAATATGTGGTGATGGGTATTTTGGTATTGGCTTTTATGATAATTTAAGAAATTGGAAATATGTGTTAATTAAGTAAATTATTTAATAAGGAAAGAAATAAGAAAAAAGACTGGAACATCATAGACAAAGTAAGTCTAGCCTAAGTTTAAAATTAGGTCTGAAAAGTTAAATAATAAAAGAATCATGAAATTGGCTTAAGATCCAGAAAGAAATGTCAAACATACATGAATATAGTATTGTTAAATTGAAAAAAAAATTATGTAAAAAAGGTGAAAGAACTAAAAATAAAATATAAAATACAAAAGATAAGAAAAATAAATCACTTAAAATGGCGGCGAAGATTTTGAGTAAATAAATAAAAACAGAGTCCATTACCGCGTTGCCAGAAAAGGAAAAAGAATACGAATTTTAACAACTTGCTAAAAATGAAGCTTTCTGATTGGCCAAGATTAAAAACTAACAACCTATGAAAGATGCCAGAATTCAGTATGAAGATTTTTCAACCAGTCAAGTCATTCTGATTTAGCTCTGAAACTGAGAAGTTGTTGTTGTATAACAAAGCCTTAATACAAGTAAACATTTAATTATTAACAAATTGATAACTATTAATCAACGTAAGTTATAATAATATATTTTATTATAAAAGTGAAAATATATTCTGAGATTAAGAATATTTCTGTTATATATATATATTGGTTTATAAGATTGAAATTAATTATTCTGAAATTATATTAAACTCTTTCGAGTATTTCGAGTGAGTAAGGTTATTATTCTGAAATTATATTAAACTCTTTCGAGTATTTCGAGTGAGTAAGGTTATTATTCTGAAATTATATTAAACTCTTTCGAGTATTTTAAATGAGTTTTACTGAAAGTATATAGAACTCTTTCGAGTAATCAATATTGAGTAGACTTGTGGTCAACTACATAGACCTCTTTCGAGGAATTAAAGGTAACATAGATTGTTATAATACTATACAGAACTCTTTCGAGTGTTTAACATTAATAAGAATTATTAGTGTTAATTTTTATATACCTCTTTTGAGGGTTTAAGGTTGAAAGTAACCTATTTTGAAAACTTACAGAACTCTTTCGAGTATTTAAGTGGAGATTTAGTTAATAATAAAGACCTCTATCGAGGAATTACATGTAATCTACCGAGCTTATTTAAGATTGATTAATTAATTTTTAGAAAAAACTTTGAAATAATCTACACCAGAAAGATAAATAAACTAGAGTCAAGTGTTAATTTAAACTTAACACACTGTATATACTTCGTTAAATATTTACTTATCTTGTAATCAAATAAGAATCACTGATTAATTTGTATATTTTCTGAAAATTTATGAGAATAATTTATTTAAATTATATATGGACATTAGTTAATAAGATATAAATTTTCGATTGTTTCTATTGAATCCTCATTGATAACCTTTATTATAATTGGTATAATTTAAGTTGTGATTTGATTTTATTGAAGCATCAATCATCGATACTTATTAAGAGATTGATGATTAGTTAACTCAACATAGTTTTATGACTTTGTATATATTTGTTTGAGTCTTAAGTGAATATAACTTAGAAAATTTTTATGAAAATTTTGAAATACTACCGTATAGGAATACACTTAGAAATAAAATCGAATTATGAATAATTAGTTAACAATCAAGGTTGTTTTTTTTTGTTAATGATATTGAATTGAATTAGTACGTTTCTACCATTCGTCATACAAGGCTTGGCCACTTTAATTTGTTTATTGTTTTACTGGTGCCAGATACGAAGCAGATTAATTTTTGTTTAGTTTAATAACAGATTTAACTCTGAAATAAGTTGATTTGATTAAATTTTAGTATTTTGTTTCAACATTTTGAAGGAGCATCGTATTTATTAATCAGAATTCTACATTACCATTTATGAAATCGTTAAGTATTTTAATAATATTGAGAGGACTTACCATTGGTTTTCTTCTGGTTGAATTTTAATAAGGAATAGATAGCCAGTTAATATAACCGTGATGGTTTACTTCATGCTTTGTATAATTGAAAGGTTGAAATAATTTAGGCATTAAATTAGAAATAAAGACTCGTGAATTTATTTAAATCAAGAAAATAAAACTACTGATTATTCAAGTAATTTTTAATACAAACTAAACAATAAAATATAGAAAAGACAGTTAAAGATAAGTTTAGCAGGCAGGAGACTGAGGTCAAAATTAATATAGGCATCAGTAACTGTAGCAAAGGTAACACACATTTGATAACTGAAAAGAATAAAGTAAGACAAAAAATTTAATACCTGGGTTGAACGATTAGAACACAACGCATATAAGAAAAAGTTAAACAGACCACCCTAGACTAAATTGTGTTGTAGTACATAATAATAATTTTTGATTTGAGGCTACGACAACGTTTTAAGAAAAAGTAGCGAGTTAAAATATACTGAAAATTTAGGAAAGAGGGGCACATTAGTGTGATTCGTGAGCCCGGTGGGCAATATGTCAGTCACGTCACACCGTTGAGTGAAACCGGTAGTAAATTATGGGAAACGGTGAAGAGTGGGGTCCCACAGGGTTCTGTGCTGGGACCACTTTTGTTCCTTATATATATAAATGATTTAGACAAAGGTCTTAAATGTAAGGTTTCTAAGTTTGCAGATGATACCAAAGTGGTCACCTCAGTAAGGAATAATGATGGATATATAAAGCTTCAAGGTGATCTAGATAGACTTCTTTGTTGGGCAGAGAGGTGGCAAATGAACTTTAATAGTAAAAAATGAAAAGTCCTTCATGTAGGTTACTCAAATGTAGGATATAATTTTGAAATGAATGAGGAGTGGCTTGAGACTGTGGACCAAGAAAAGGATTATAGGTGTGATTATTAGCAGTAATCTGAAGGTGGGTGATCAAGGTTTGGAAGCAAGGAATAGAGCTAATAAGATGTTAGGTATAATTAATCGCAATGTAGTTTACAAGAGAAAAGAGGTTATAAGCAAGCTATATAATAGCTATGTCAGGCTAGCATCAGAGCATTGTTCACAGGTTTGAGCTCCTCATTTAAGAAAAGACATAGATATGATGGAGAGAGTATAACGTCGAGCAACAAGGATGATTTCTGGCTTTGAAAATAAAAGCTATGAAGAGAGGTTGAAGGAGTTAGGAATGTTCTCGGTTGAAAGGAGATTTCTCAGAGGGGATATGATAAAGTTTACAAAATATTTGCATCTGACAGTAATACAGAGATTGAAAAATACTTTATAGTGGACCGTGGAAGAGTAACTGGAGGACATAGGAAAATTAAAAAGAAGCCATGCCATCTCGATCTAAGAAAATACTCTTTCATTAATAGAGTTGTTAATTTTTGGAATGGCTTGCCACAAGAGATTGTTGACTGTGATTCTCTTGTCAAATTTAAAAGGGAGCTAAATAGATATATGGATGATTTAGGTATTATATAGTATAACTTGACTAAGCCAATTTGGCGGGTATATATGAATTTTTAGATCAACCTATGACTAAGCCTAATGAGCAGTTTTTTTTTTTTTTTTTTTTTTTTTTTTTTGTAGTGGGTGATGGTTCATTGAATATTGCATGCATAATTGGGCTTAGTTTAATTTTATCTTTGCATAAATGAACTGATAACTAGGGATAGGATAGACCTAGTCTTTCGTACATGCATTAATATTGATATTGCTTTTATTTGTTTGGAATGGGACAGTCTCGATAGGCCCTTGTGGATTCTATCTGTCTGTATTTTCCTATGTTCCTATGTAAACAAACGGTGGAAAAAGGCGTTACCCGCATCATAGAGGTTAAAATTCAACACCCATTGCAGTGATTCATTTACTTACACTTCAAAGAGCTAACATTCAGACATTTAGATACTTGGACGGGAGACAACGGGACCAGCGTAAATATTTGCGAAAAGAAGCAAACAACTGCTCGATTATAGAAATTACCAGTTATAAATTTGAATTAGATGAAATTAAAGTAAATAAAACTGATCTCAGTTAAGACCAACAGTACATTTTGGATATTGTCAGAGCAATCCAGACAGGATAATGTGCTCCAGATTTGACTTAAGAGATCCTGAACCTCTCAGTAACTCCCGATGGCTGATATGTGCAAACAGGGATTTTCTCTTATTCATTTAACGAACAAGTTCTACAAACGAACTCAAGATGCTTGTAAACTACATTGTGAAGACATATATGCTTCTGTCAGTGAAATATGGTCCTAAACATATCGCTAAGGTTGTTCACACGAGACATTTGTCAGACGATATTAAAAGAATCATCCATCCTGTGACTGAGAAACGCGTTCTTCATTCGACCAGAGAAAATGTTGTTGGCTATGATAGTGAATGAAAGATTATAAGACATACGAAAGTTGGGTTACAGGAGGGTGCTAAAGGCAAGAACTCAAAATCCTAAAGGGAACTGTTAAGAAATTTTACGACTCCTTCAAATTTTGATGCCGCGGACTACAGAAAGTTGACAGGTTCGCCAAAATGTAAGTTGTCAACCCCCCCCCCCCTTTTATAATTTGAGCGTGAAGTTAAATTTTGATGCTTTTGACATTTTTTTCCCAAAAGTTAGGTCCTTTGCGTGAACAGAAGATCCAACATATGATCTTTTTCATTGTTTTCATTGATCTGTATACAAATACGCAACTTTTCAGCCGTATTAGAATTCTATACTCGAAATTTTTTTTAACTCAATATTTTATATATATATATATATATATATATATATATATATATTATATATATATTATATATATTATATATATTATTTAAAAGTTCACATCTCACGGGCATTGCCTATTCTTTTTCTATATATATATAATCGAACCGGTCAAGCACGTGATCAATATACCGTTTGAGCCACGGTAAACGGTAAATATATATATATATATATATATATATATATATATATATATATATATATATATATATATATATATATATATATATATATATATAATATATATATTATATATAAAGGGTGGTTAATTGTATGGGCCGATGTGAATGTGAACCACACCTAAACGTCAAGTTTTTACTGCATTTCATTTGACTTTTTTCAATTTCAGACTTACTCAATTTGAACCATGGAAAGATACACAATTTAGCAACGTGTTAAAGTTATTCAGGCTTATTATGAAAATGGGCGTTCAAATCAAAATGCATATGTGCACTTCGTGATTTTTTTGGTCAATTTAATCGTCCAAATGTGCGTACAATCGGAAAAATCGTGAAAAAATGAGCAAACCGAGTCTGTAGGAGATTTGAAAAGACCAGTGCATGCTCGTACA
Source organism: Armadillidium nasatum (assembly GCA_009176605.1). NCBI lineage: Eukaryota > Metazoa > Arthropoda > Malacostraca > Isopoda > Armadillidiidae > Armadillidium > Armadillidium nasatum. Next base: position 23,813 of record SEYY01001536.1, on the reverse strand, counting down.
GCTCGTACTGCAGAAAATATTGCTGCTGTTCGCGATAGTGTGGCTGAGGAGCCATCCACTTCAACTCGTCGTCGTGCCAAACAATTGCACCTCTCACGCTCGTCGTTGATGAAATTATGCATAAAGACTTGCATTTAAACGCTTACAAGGTGCAATTGATCAAGAACTAAAGCCTCTTGACCATACAAAACGTCGTCAATGGTGGTGGCAAGAAATGGCAACAGTGGATGATCAATTTTCGAGGAAAATCATCTTCAGTGATGAGGCACATTTTCACCTCAGTGGATTCGTCAATAAGCAGAATTGCCGCATTTGGGCGAATGCTAATCCAAGAGTGATTGTCGAAAAACCAATGCACCCACAAAGAGTGACTGTTTGGTGTGGTTTATGGGCTGGCGGCATCATCGGGCCGTATTTTTTCCAAAATGAGGCCGGTCAGGCAGTTACTGTGAATGGTGTTCGCTATCGTGAGATAACGAACTTTTTATGGCACGAATTGGAAGGTATGGATGTGGACGATATGTGGTTTCAACAGGACGGTGCCACTTGCCACACAGCTAACGAAACAATGGCTATTTTGCGCGACAAATTCAATGGCCGTGTTATCTAACGTGGTGGCGATGTCAATTGGCCGCCAAGATCATGTGATTTGACACCGTTGGACTTCTTTCTTTGGGGTTATTTGAAAGAAAAGGTGTACGTCGATAAGCCAGCAACAATTCAAGAGCTAAAGGATGAGATAATTCGGCACATTAACGGCATAGAACCCCAATTATGCCTCAGCGTCATCGAAAATTTGGACCATCGGATGGAGGTGTGCCGCCGAGGTCGCGGCGGCCATTTGGCCGATATTTTGTTCCATACATAATTGAACCATACCATATTATATAATAAAAAGAAATGACAATAAATTCCTAAGTAATTTGTGTTTTATTCAAAATCAACATCGCCCTTAAAATTTAACATATATATATATATATATATATATATATATTATAATATAATATATATATATATATATATATATATATATATATATATATATATATATATATATATATTATATATATAATATATATACATATATATATATATATATATATATATAATATATATATATATATATATATATATATATATATATATATATATATATATATATATATATATATTTGCATCTTCTTTATCGGGGAGAGGAAATATTTCAGCGTTCTCAAGCACGTGAATCAATAATTACCCTTGTGTGCCGCGCGAGACGACGTATATATATATATTTAAAAAAAATCAATAAAAAAAAAAAAAAAAAAAAAAAAAACGTCCATCTTTTATAAATTTTTATTATAATTGTAATAATTTTAATTATTATTATTATCTCTATTTCATATCTGGAAATAGACCTTTAAGTTCATCCTACACTATGTCTTAACCCTCTGAAAAATCTTTTCCAAATGAATCCAATTATTCGGTTACAAGTGAAACTGAATATAACAAAAACATTTTATCATTTTCAACATTAGATACATCTTTCACTCAGAATAATTTAAACACTTCTGCTGTGGCAAAAAAGCAATTTTGTAACCTGTTCTTTTTAACCAATAAAATAAGTCATCAGTTGAGGCAATAAACGTTACTCAAACCGTTTCTTTAAACACAGAGAAAAACCTTTCTCTTAACTATTCGACTGTTGCTCCTTGTAATTCAAAACCTTATTTACAATTCTTATTATTTCTTATGGTTCCAGATTCTTACGTCTTTATTTCCCCCAATCAGTCCCCCAATAATTGGAGAAGAAGGTTTTCATCTCCAAAACCACTCAACGTTTGGGTATTACAGTGAGAATTTTAACCAAAATTTTTATGTTTCGAACCCCGATATGGATTCATTAATAACAAACGGTAAGTTGTAATTGAACTGGAACAGGAGTTGAAATATAACTCTTTTTACAGATCAAATCAATAGTAATTTTAATAATAATTTGAAATACAAAAAGTTCGCTATGTACTTTTATCTTTATTTTAAATTTGGTATTAAATTAATAAAACTAGTCTTGAAGTAATTAATGTTTAATTATACTATTTCAATTTCAACTATAAATTTATGGGATGAGTATTTATTATTAATTTATCATTTTTTATTTTTATTATTACTGTTACAAATACTATTATAATTATCACTAATTGTATGCATTTTTTAATAAAAGTATTATTTATTAATTATTATTATCATCACTAATTACCATTATAATTTTTTTGTTTTTGTTGTTCTCTATACACGAATTATTATCTGAAGTTTTTTTAAATATTCAGGCAGCCTTTTTTCTTTCTTTACAGAAGACAAGCTCAGATTTCTGAAAGGCAGTGTGAAAAGCATTGCGTCAATTGTCAAACCAAAAAGACGTCAACTTGGAGAAGGAATGCGGAGAAAGGGACGGTGTGCAATTCCTGTGTTCTCCACTTGAAAAAACATAAGACCAACAGGTCTTTATCCATGTGGACGGACACAGTCCAGGTAATTAATCATTTTCTGTCAATAGATGGGCTGGAATGAAGTTAGATAAGTAAAAGTAATCTAAAAAAGAGGGGTTTAACTTTAATTTTGGGCATCGAGTTGGTGAACTACAAGATGAAATGTTTTTTTTTATAGTTACAGACGACTGAAGCGCAGATTTCAGAGGCATTGCGTCAATTGCCTAACCAAAAAGACGTCAACTTGGAGAAGGAATGCGGAGAAAGAGACGTGTGTAATTCCTGTGGTCTCCACTTGAAAAAACATGGTACCAACAGACCTTCATCCATGTGGACGGACACAGTCCAGGTAATTAATCATTTTCTTTTAATAGATGGACTAGAATAAGTTTAGACTAGTAATAGCAGTCTCCAAAAATAAAAAAAAAAAATGTAACTAATTTTGGGCAAGGTTTGTGAATCAGAATATTTTTTTTTACAGAGAAAAATAAAATTTGGTTTTACTTTTAATTTTGAAATTCGAATCATTTTAATTTCATTTGAACTTTCATTAATTAAAAAATAAAAAAATTTTAAACACCTTTTTTAGATTTTACCAAATATCTCTGCAGAGCTCTTACATATATATATATATATATATATATATATATATATATATATATATATATATATATATATATATATATATATATATATATATATATATATATATATATATATATATATATATATATCAAAAAAGAAAGCGAAAGTCTGAGAAGGAATCCGAGAATATACCAAAGAAGGGTAAACCCGAAAGAGAAGAATGAAACTGACATTATCGTTTAAAACAATTTCGAAGAAATGTGTAAATAATCCTTAAAATAAGATTAATTATTCTGTGGTTGATCGACATTTTACACATCTCTCAAAAGATAAAAAAAATTTAAAAAATCTTATAATTTATGATGATGTTTCAACTTCATTTCTTTAGCTTTTCTTTGTCGAAAAATTTATTTAAATTATTTATGTGTTTATAATAATAAATGTTCATTTTATTATTCATTAATTAGCGACTAAAAGGAAAATATACTTCGATTCTAAATTATAATTATTGAAGAGGTTTGATTTGGAATTTTATATATATATATATATATATATATATATATATATATATATATATATATATATATATATATATATATATATATATATATATTATATATATATATATATATATATATATATATATATATATATATATATATATATATATATATATATATATATATATATATATATATATATATATATATATATATATATATATATATATATATATATATATATATATATATATATATATATATATATATATATATATATATATATATATTATAATTAATACAATTCTACACGGATATTTCATAAGCTATTCTCTGAATTTATTTTATTCTAAAAATATTAAATATTTTATGTTAAAATAAGCGCAACGATCATCACCTAAAACTCGAGGAAAAGTACGTATTTTATTGTCCTTTCAATATTTTTTAAACATTTTAAAAAATAAACAATTTCTTGCTTTAGAGAAACAATGTTTCAATGGCTTCAAAAAAGATAAATTCCCATGGGGAAAAAATGTTCAAAAGAAATTTTGAAGAAATGCGTAAATGATCCTTAAAAAGGATTTTTTTTTTAAAATCACAAATTAGTATTTGCAATGCTTGCACTCTTCATAAAGAAAAAAATGAGGTAAAGAGAACATTTTCAAGGTGGAAAAACACAGTCCAGGTAATTATTCGTTTTATTCCCCTCTAAAGGAAATGGAATAAGATTAGGAGAGTTTTAATGGTCCCCCACAAACACAAACCTTTTTTTCTGTATTTACAGAAACATTGCGTTAAATTGTTTAAGTGAAGATGGCTTCCCATGGCGAAAAAACAGTCAGAAAGAGACGCTTTGCAACCCTTGCGGTCTGCATATTAAAAAATATGGGAAAAACAGACCTCCTTCGATGTGGAAAAAAACAGTAAAAGGTAATTTTCTTTTTTCCTGGATGGGATAAGATTAAGAGAGAATTAATGGTCCCCACAAAAGGGGTGCATACTTTAATTTTGAACTCTGAATGTTTAATGTAAAATAATTTATGTTCCAAAAGACATTTGATGAATGTTTTCCTATTTTCTAAAGTATAAATAATGTTATTTTTTAAAATCTTTCAATGGCTAATATCTTTCCTGTGCTTTGCATGATATTTGAATGATTTCTGAAAAACACGTCGCTAGTAAATGATAAAAGCAAGATTAGAGAATAACAGAAGACACGACAGGCCATAGGACAATATATGAACAGGCCCATAGTAATTTAATTTCTACTTTGATGGTATGAAAAAGTTGTAGTTAAAATATACCAAAGAGTTAGAAAAGCTGGGCAGATTTGCGTGATTCTTGAGCCTGGTGGGTAATATGTCGGTCACGTCACACCGGTGAATGGAATATATATATATATATATATATATATATATATATATATATATATATATATATATATATATATATATATATATATATATATATATATATATATATATATATATATATATATATATATATATATATATATATATATATATATATATATCACGTAACTTACGAGTGGTTAAGGCTGTTACAGATTGAGCCTTTAATATTGGGAAAGGGGGGGGAGGTTTAGTTTCAAAACTTATATTAGGTTTTTTATTAGTTTTATAGTTAATAGTAAGATTTATTCGACAGGAAGGATTTTCTATATTGGAAAATAGAATTTTTTTCTTTATTTTTGCAGAAAAAAATGAACGATGAACAACACAAACGAACATTTGCCAATATTAACGGATTCGGAAACAGATTTTTCGAAAGTAGTTGAACTAGAAACTACTTCTCCATCAATCTCCCTTCAATATCAATCTCGATGTCCTCCGTCCTCCACATTTCAATCTGTTGTTGAAGAGAATCCTTATAAATCCTTCTTTGAATCCTTTGAGGAGGAACTTTCAAACCCCAGTAATCTTTTGAATATATATATATATATATATATATATATATATATATATATATATATATATATATATATATATATATATATATATATATATATATATATATATATATATATATATATATATATATATATATATATATATATATATATATATATGGGTCAGTTCAAATGATATCAATCAAAGTCCTGAAAAGTTTCCAGGTACCATCCTAGATTTTGATAAAAACCTGCTATTATGAAACTTGAAACCAGATATGAAAAATCCCCAAGTTTGATTGAAATATTTCAATCAGTCCAAAGTTATGTCCCTTTCAAATTTGGGTCTCATGCCTCTTTTTCGCAGGCTTTAATAGATACAATTATTTTCATCGGTATTAGGGAGAGCGTATTTTCATATTTAAACGAAGACAGGAAGCAGTAAACTGCTTCCTTGGTGTACTATTGACAGTTCTTTTAGAATATGGCATTGAAATTGAGCTCAGATGAAGCACTTGCATGTTATAAACATGCAAATACTGGTTTTTTATTCAGTGTCTGACCTTTTTTGAAGAATTTTGACCTCAGGATGTAGGGTCATTACACCTACATGCAATATTCTCGTCTGTTATTTTGGTAAGAAACTATTGCAAGCAAGATGCAAGATCGTCAATTAACCTATTTTCTGATTTATAGTCATCCAAAAATGGTCAAAATAGGAAACTACCCCCTTGGGTCACAATTTTTTGGCCCTGGGTGACTATGTAGACAGTGATGACAATGAAATTTACTCAGCATATAGAAGGATGCATGAACTTATATTGGTGGAAATATTGTTTTCAACTTCAAAATAAACTTTGAAAAGTTTTTTTAAATTTTGGCTTATTACAGAATTGGATTAAATTTGAACAATCCTACCATATATAGCTAGAAAAAAAATTAATTTTAAATAAAAGACTACCTTATTTGCATTATTACTCAAGGTTTTCTTCTCTTCCTTATTTTTTTAAAGACTTAAGTCTTTTTATATCATCATATGCTCACTTGAATATGTAAAAACAGTAAAATATTCCATTTAAAAAAAAATCAAAATTTTTAAAATGAATCTTTTACAAAGACTTTATTAAAGACTTTGAGATATGTAGAAATGTATTCGTCTTACATAGACAGGTCATAGTCATTATCAAGAAATATTTTTTCCTTTTCCCACATTTTTAAAAGCCAATATCAAGTTATGATTTTTTCACTAAAATTGGACCCAGTATTATCTACTGCTATACAATAAAATCATGCATTAGAGGTAAGAACTCCCCCTCCGGAAGGGGCGCAGCCCCTAAAAATGGATATCTTTTATTATATATGGTCATACATAATTCCTAATCCAAGTAGGTTAACTGAGGGACTCCAACTTGAGATTTTCAGCCCCGATCCTCCCACTTTGAAGAGGGATACTAATCGCTGCCAGTCATGCATTTATAATATTGTTATTGATAATAGGAAGTAGTCCAAACGTTGACAATTTCAAAAAAAAAGGAGTAAATCGTCGACATTTTCTCTTGTCCAGAACAAGATTTTTATTATTATAATTAAAGTGGCTGACATATAAACTAAAATTGTCGACTCGACACAGTAAACTGTAACAGGTCTAAATAGCAATGAAAGCTAAATTTTTGGTTTTCAAAATATCCGTAAAATCTGTTTTAAGTTATAGGCAAGAAAATGTTAGCTGACCTATTGTTTTTTTTTTTAACATTGTTGATCACTATCTGTCGACGATTTGGTTCAAGCTACATAGTAGGGTGGTATTCTGTAGCTAACAGTATTTTAAAAACTTGTTAAAAAGGTTAAAAATAAATTAAAATAAAATGATAATTCTTTCATTATTGAAAGGTCGTTTTTTTTTTTTTTTTTTTTTAATAAAATCTGGGTTAAAATTTTACCCGAATATCGAATTCCAAGCTTTCTTATTATATATATATATATATATATATATATATATATATATATATATATATATATATATATATATATATATATATATATATATATATATATATATATATATATATAACGAAAATGGTCTTAAAATCGCGTTTGAAAAACAAATTATGGACGTTTTTTGGGTGATTTTCTTTGCCAAATTTAAAACCGGTCGCATCTCTTTCTGTACACACACACACACATTTTATTATTATATATATATATATATATATATATATATATATATATATATATATATATATATATATATATATATATATATATATACTTGTAATTACTCCAGAACCAGCATTGGAAGCCATAGCTCGAGAAGCACAATCTTTTGAAGACCCTGGGAGAGAGTGTTTAGACGTTAGTTTGAAACGATGCTGGTCCTACTGAAAGGGTAAAAACCCTACCTGAGAGTCTGGATGAGACTTATGGACCGGCATGGGGACGAACGAGCCGAAAAACAATCTTTTAGAGGGCTCTGGGAGAACTTCTACAAGCAGATGGGGAAAATATGCTGGTTCCACTGACAGGGTGAAAACCCTTCCTAGGTTGTAGATTATATATATATATATATTATATATATATATATATATATATATATATATATATATATATATATATATATATATATATATATATAATATATATATATATATATATATATATATATATATTCGATCTTTTCGAAATATTTCCCTCATTAACACTATGACTAGACTATTCTACGAGAGGTTAGCTTTTCTAAACCTTATTTCAGGCCGTATAAACTTTTTACGTATTTACAAATATAAATTTTTGCATATGCAACCTCTTTTACTACTAAGAATGTAAACTTTTTCAAATACTGAATGCAAACGTAAATTTAATTCTAGCAAAAATTTCTACACAAATATGCAAAGAATTGGCAAAGTTTAAACCTGCTAACAATTTTTCTCAAAATAATCGATAAGCGATATTTTTATAAGCTGAATATAGCCATATAGTGTACTCTCTATATTACAGATTTAGATGCTTTGAAACAATATTCCTTAGAAACTAGAGTATTTCGTTGATATGAATAAAGAACATATATTTAGACGAAGATATTTACCGCGGGAATAAGCTTGAGAAAAATTTGTACTTGGCTTAAAAAAAAGGCATACAAGAATTTTAACGTTACGCTACATGAGCTTCTAAGATGGTAGACAACTTTAAACTGTGACACAAAAACTCTGTACGTAACATTTTCATTAAGAATATTCCCAGTTTCAAAGCCTGTCACTTGCCTTTTATACTGACAATGACTTTATCAAAATATCTGAGAATATTTTATAAAGTTCCCAAAAAAATTATCGTAATTTTTTTTTTAAAAAACGCGAAATAAAAGTTTTGTTCTATTAAATGTAACTGGACGTAGGAGAATATCTCGAACAATTATTCTTAACTGAACGAAATCTTAAACAAATAGTAAACAGTTCTCGACTCAAGAGAATCTTAAACAGAAGTGAAGAATTTATATTTGACAACTTTTGCATTTGACAACCACTACTCTCCAAAAATCTGCCTCTTTCTCGCTAGATTATTTCTTCATTTGGCTACCACTAAATATAATTTTAACTTTTATATATGAAAGTACAAACGATTTTAAGAAATGCTGCTATATATATATATATATATATATATTATATATATATATATATATATATATATATATATATATATATATATATATATATATATATATATATATATATATATATATATATATATATATATCAGACTGCACTTTGATATCCTTAAATATTTAAAAAACTAATAAACGTACGTTAAAAAGGATCACATTTTTGTAATCCTTGTTGAATTTTGAGAAAGAAAATTGTAAAACATGTTAAAAAAATTAATTTAAAAAAATGGCTTTGGTACGAAAATTTTCAAATTTATAATTTGGCGTAAAAATATTGCAAAGAATATCGTACTTAGTTCGACTTATCCTAACCCGACGACCAAAGATTGCCGCGGTATACAAGCCTAACCGATAGATGGAATGTTGCCGCGGTATACAAGCCTACTGCTACGCTGGCAGACGTACGATTATGCCAGGCGTACGATTTCCTGAAATGTATCAAAGAAATATAACTGACGTACGTATTAATATTATTATAAGAATTTTTTTTTTCATTTCCCAATTCGACCATGATTCCAAATATGTTGTCCTTTTTAATGTACATTTAGTAGTTTTTGTAATATTTAAGGATATCAAAGTGCAGTCTTGCCATATATATTATATATATATATATATATATATATATATATATATATATATATATATATATATATATATATATATATATATATATATATATATATATATATATATATATATATATATATATATTATATATTTATTTTTTTTTTTTTTTGAACCACTTAAATATTTCAAAAACTACTGAACGTACGTAAAAAAGGATTATATTTTTGGAATCCTTGTCGAAATTTAGGTAAGAAAAATATAAAATATTTTGAACTAAAAAAAAAAAAAAAAAAATTTTTTTTTTTTTTTTTTTTTTTTTCCTTATTATTTTTTATTATTAGTAAGTTTTTTTTTAATAAACTCCTTTCGACTTATTTAACCTGACGACCGAAGATTGCCGTGGGATTGTGGCCTAACCGATAGCTGGTATGTTGCCGTAGGATCGTAGCCTGCTGCCATATTACACCATATATATATATATATATATATATATATATATATATATATATATATATATATATATATATATATATATATATATATATATATATTATATAAATATTTTACATTTGTTACAATTTTCTACGCACTCGCGAAATGTATGCAACTTCAAATTCTTAGGAATTTGACTCATAAAAAGACGCTGCCAGACGTGCGCTGCCAAACGTATCATGTGGTCCATATTATTTAAAAACTATAAATTTCGTTATTAAAATAAATTTTTTTTTTTTAATTCCCAATTTTTCCTTATCAAATTTCTTCAAGGATTCTAAAAATATAATCCTTTTTTTACGTACGTTCAGTAGTTTTTGAAATATTTAAGTGGTTGAAACCAAAGTTTGCCCTTTTTATTTTTTTTATTGTCCGTCTTAGAAAATTGTTTGCCTACCCTCAAAGCTTGTTCTGGCTACGCGCCTTCACCACCCATCAAAATATAACCAACCTATCATATTTTGTTCCCCAATTTTTTTTTATATTAATCGAAACCTCCTATTTTCGTCAAGCCCAAACGAATAGTACTAAATGAAACAGATGGAATTATTGATTCACAACTTGCAAATTCACATAAAGTCACTTTAGAATTGTCTTTATCTCTGTCATTAATTCCACTTGAAGTATATACCGATGGCTCCTCAATACGTCATTTCTTTTCTATAAAAGCAAACATTGTTTGTTCTTTGCCATTGTATATAAATTTCAACTTTGTTGATGAAATACTGCAGAAAAGCACTTTTCACTATTAAATTTTACATACATTAATTAAAAGCAATATAATGCCAATATGATAAACAATATGCACAGTAAACACATGCAGGATAAACAGTTTTCACTGCTTTAACAGTCAAAAACTCAAACCTAAACATGAGAACAAATTCAAACAATGATATAATATACTATAGCACACTACTTGATTTGCAATTTCCAATGCTACCGAAAACCTTTTTTTCCATCCTAATACGTATGAGACAGATAAAGAAAAATTACGCATAGATAATCCAATTTTTTGTGCCAGACGTACGATATTTTTTCCGTATATATATATATATATATATATATATATATATATATATATATATATATATATATATATATATATATATATATATATATATATATATATATATATATATATATATATATATATATATATATATATATATATATATATATATTAGTGATGGCATCCGCATCCGCAAAAAAATCAACATCCGCATCCGCATTTTCGAAAATTCAACATCCGCATCCGCATCCGCATCCGCACTTTCGGAAATTCAACATCCACATCCGCATCCGCACTTTCAAAAATTCAACATCCGCATCCGCACTTCTCCAAAATTCGACATCCGCATCCGCAAATTAGAAAATATGACATCCGATCCATCACTAATATATATATATATATATATATATATATATATATATATATATATATATATATATATATATATATATATATATATATATTATATATATATATATATATATATATATATATATATATATATATATATATATATATATGCGAATTGTAGATCAAGAGTGAGGGTGAAGAGAGAACTATCGGATTGGTTTAGCATAGGAGTGGTATTGAGACAGGGGTGTGTAATATCTCCATGTTATTTAATCTATTGATGAATGGTTTACTTAGAAAAATGGAGAGAGAAGGGAAGAGTATTACGTTGAGAAATATGGAGGGTGAATGTGAAGTGAATGTTTTACTTTTTGCAGATGATGCGGCATGTGTTGGTGGCAGAATCTGGAGAAAAGATGAGAATACTTGTGAGAGAGTTTGAAGGGAAATGTGCAAACACAGATTGAAATTCAATCCAGCAAAGAATAAAGTTATGAGGATTGGAGGTGGGGATGAGGAATTGTGGAGGGAGGAATTGGTTTGTAGAAGTGTGAGAATGGAAACTTGAGGAGGTGAATGAATTCAAATATCTAGTAATGTTGGGTGGAAGGTAAGGGTGGGATGGAAAAAGAAATAAAGAACAGAGTGGTAGAAGGAATGAAAGTATTGGGGGGCCTAAGAAAAGTATGGAAGAAAGGAAAAATTTCGAAAGAAATAAAGATAAGAATGTTTGAATGTATGTGTTCACCTTCTGTATTGTAAGTGTGTGAAACATAGACGATAAGTGCTCGGTCGAGAAAAAGTTTCAATGTCTTTGAGATGAAAGATTTGAGAGCGATATATAAATTGAGAAGGATTGATAGGATTAGAAATGAAAGAATAAGGGAGATGTGCAAATGGAAGAAGGGTGTAATTGATAGAGAGGAGGAGGATGTGCTAAAATGGTTTGGACGTATGTGAAGAATGAAAGAGAACAGAATGGTTGGCAAGGGTACGTAGATCCGATGTAGATAGGGGAAGGGTAGGGGGAGGGGAAGGCCGAAGTGGAGATGGATGGATGGAGTGAGAGTGATTTTGATGGAAGGAATTTGAGTTTAGACGAGGGTAGAAGATTTGTGGAGACAAAGATGGAGGGAGGTGGTGAAAGCGTTGAAAGGTAAGAATAGTTATGTTTGTAAGGGAATTGTGGCGGGCACCACCTCACGAAAGTGGGAAAGGTGATAGTGAAATATATATATATATATATATATATATATATATATATATATATATATATATATATATATATATATATATATATATATATATATATATATATAATTAACATTCTGCATCGGCATCCGCACTTTTTGAAAATTCAAAAATCCGCATCCGCACTTTCAAAAATTCAACATCCGCATCCGCACTTCTCCAAAATTCAACATCCGCATCCACATCCGCATCTGCAAATTGGAAAATATGACATCCGATCCATCACTAATATATATATATATATATATATATATATATATATATATATATATATATATATATATATATATATATATATATATATATATATATATATATATATATATATATATATATATGATTCGACTGCCGTCGAGAGTGGATGTGGTTGTAAGAAGATGGGAAGAAGAAAGTCAGAAACATCATAAGGAAATCGGGAGAAAAGACATGAGAAGAACAGAAAAGAGGAGAAGAAAAAGGAAGAGAAGAGAGTAGAAGGGTAGGCTGTTGCATATGAGGCTTTGAGATCTTTTCCCTTAGATTGCAGAATTTGTTGATAAGAAGAATGATATTGACCAAAGTTAAATAAAAAAAAATTATTTTTCGGGGTTTTACAGTTTTATAAATATACGCAGTATTTTACTACATCTAATAAATGACATATCCAATGCGTAATGTTTATGATTGCAACTTAAATAGCCTTAAACTTGATTATTGCAATTATTCTGACCATGATGCGATCTATTGAGTAATGAGCATTAAGCAAGGGTCACATGAAACAAACATGTCGAGACGTCTCCGACTCTTTCCGCCTTTTTCTATAGTTCCTCATTGAGCTACGGCTACAATCGCTTCCGACGTTTCGCCTGATCTTGGAATGTTTTCTGAAAAAACAAAAGTCGCTAGGAAGCGATAAACGCAAGAAAAGAAAAGCAGAAGATACGATAGGCTATAGGGCAATGAATTGATCAGCCCATAGTAACAATTTCTACTTTGACAGTAGAAAAGATAACGCTTTCAAGAGAAAGTAAGAGTTAAAATATACCGAAAATTTTGGAAAGAGGGGCACATTAGCCTGATTCGTGAGCCTGGTGGGCAATATGTCAGTCACGTCACACCGGTGAGTGGAACCGGTAGTGAAATAGCAAATTGCATCCTTGAGTACCTGGAAGATAATGATATTGGCATTAATGAACTGGAAACGACTGGCTGTGATAGCCCAGCAACAAATAGGGGTTTTACCGAATAGAGTAGTGCTTTCACCAGAGAAGGTTGTGTTTGAAGTGTTCTCTTTATTTTACTTGTAAAACTTGTTTATTTTTGAGTTATTTTATATTTTTAAGTCATTTTATAATGTTGGGTGATTTATTTTTTTGTATTATTAATAGTGGTGTTCATTAATAATTAAGGTGTGATTTCTTAAAGCTCTTAGAATTAGGTAAATAACTAAAGCCTAGGGTGGGCCTAATCCTAAGGTTTTTATCAAGAATTTAATATATTCAACCTAACTATACTTTTGTTTTGATTTTTGTAAAGTTGGTTAATTTCTAGTTAAGATTAATCAATTTCTGGTTAAATTTAAATATTTTAATTGGATTGTCTGGCTGGCAAGAGTGATTGTCCATGTTGGAACAAATGAAATAGGTTATAGAAGGTCAGAGGAACTGATAGCTAGCTATAAAAATTTGATTGAAAGACAAAGCAAGTGGTAGGAAATGCACAGTATCAGGTATATTACATAGGTTGGGAGCAGGACTAACCCCTTCATTTGGTGCAAATGAAGGGGTTAAGAATTTTTCAGATTAGATTTTATGATAGCCCTAGGGTATATTTTCAAAACCCAAGGCTAAACTAGGCCTAAGGTAGTTATAGTGGTTGTTTCATTTAGGATATTTGAGAAGGTTAGATTGTTGCTTATAGCTCTTGATTAAAGTTAGGCCTTGTTACAATATAGTATAACTTCAATAGCATTAAAGTTAGGGATTTGTAACAATATAGAATAATTTGAGTATGTATGTGGAATGTGGCATTTGTGGGACTGTGAGAAGGGAAGTGTTGGTGAGTGTACTGTTTGTATGCTGAAAGCTGAGCATGCTTTGATAAGAAAGGAGATTGAAAGGATAAGTGAGGATTTGGATGAGATAAAAAACAATGAAAGGTCCGAGTCTTTGTAACTAGAAGTAGGTAGGCTTAGCATATGGGTATCTGAGTTGAGAAGAGAGGGAAGTGTTAGGAAGAAGGTGGTTAATAGTGACCCAGTTGGGACTAGTGGATCATGTAGGCAAGAAGTGGAGTTTAATTTTATCTTTGCATAAATGAACTGATAACTAGGGATAGGATAAACCTAGTCTTTCGTATATGCATTAATATTGATATTGCTTTTATTTGTTTGGAATGGGACAGTCTCGATAGGCCCTTGTGGATTCTATCTGTCTGTATTTTCCTATGTTCCTATGTAAACAAACGGTGGAAAAAGGCGTTACCCGCATCATAGAAGTTAAAATTAAACACCCATTGCAGTGGTTCATTTACTTCACTTCAAAGAGCTAACATTCAGATATTTAGATACTTGGATGGGAGACAACGGGACCAGCGTAAATATTTACGAAAAGAAGCAAACAACTGCTCGATTATAGAAATTACCAGTTATAAATTTGAATTAGATGAAATTAAAGTAAATAAAACTGATCTCAGTTAAGACCAACAGTACATTTTGGATATTGTCAGAGCAATCCAGACAGGATAATGTGCTCCAGATTTGACTTAAGAGATCCTGAACCTCTCAGTAACTCCCGATGGCTGATATGTGCAAACAGGGATTTTCTCTTATTCATTTAACGAACAAGTTCTACAAACGAACTCAAGATGCTTGGAAACTACATTGTGAAGACATATATGCTTCTGTCAGTGAAATATGGTCCTAAACATATCGCTAAGGTTGTTCACACGAGACATTTGTCAGACGATATTAAAAGAATCATCCATCCTGTGACTGAGAAACGCGTTCTTCATTCGACCAGAGAAAATGTTGTTGGCTATGATAGTGAATGAAAGATTATAAGACATACGAAAGTTGGGTTACAGGAGGGTGCTAAAGGCAAGAACTCAAAATCCTAAAGGGAACTGTTAAGAAATTTTACGACTCCTTCAAATTTTGATGCAGCGGACTACAGAAAGTTGGCAAGTTCGCCAAAATGTAAGCTGTCAACCCCCCCCCCCCTTTATAATTTGAGCGTGAAGTTATTAAATTTTGATGCTTTTGACATTTTTTCCCAAGAGTTAGGTCCTTTGCGTGAACAGAAGATCCAACATATGATCTTTTTCATGGTTTTCATTGATCTGTATACAAATACGCAACTTTTCAGCCGTATTAGAATTCTATACTCGAATTTTTTTTTTTTTATACTCTATATATATATATATATATATATATATATATATATATATATATATATATATATATATATATATATATATATATATATATATATATATATATATATATATATATATATATTATATATATATATATATATATATATATATATATTATATATATATATATATATATATTTTATTTTATATATTTTTTATATGTATATATAATATATATATATATATATATATATATATATATATATATATATATATATATATATATATATATATATATATATATATATATATATATATATATATATATATATATATATATATCGCATCTTCTTTACCGGGGAGAGGAAATATTTCAGAGGTCTCAAGCACGTGAACCAGTAATTACCCTTGTGTGCCGCGCGAGACGACGTATATATGTAGTTAATAGTACGATTTATTTGACAGCTGAAGGATTTTCTATACTGGAAAATTGACATTTTTTAACTTTATTTTTGCAGATAAAATTAGTGAACGATGAACAACAAAAACGAACATTTGCCCATATTAACGAACTTGGAAATTGATGAGATTATTTTTAAGGAACTTGAACCAGAAAACTCCTCCTCCGTCAATCTCCTCCAATCTCCTCCACGTCTCAATCTTTGGTCGGAGAAGAGAATCCTTCTAAATCCTTCTATATATATATATATATATATATATATATATATATATATATATATATATATATATATATATATATATATATATATATATATATATATATATATATATATATATATATATATATATATATATATATATATAATATTCAATAAAAAATGAAACGTGTGTTGGTGTAACGTCCATCTTTTATAAATTTTTATTATAATTGTAATAATTTTAATTATTTTTATTATCTCTATTTCATATCTGGAAATAGACCTGAAAAATCTTTTCCAAATGAATCCAATTATTCGGTTACAAGTGAAACTGAATATAGCAAAAACACTTATCATATTCAACATTAGATACATCTTTCACTCAGAATAATTTAAACACTTCTGCTGTGGCAAAAAAGCAATTTTGTAACCTGTTCTTTTTAACCAATAAAATAAGTCATCAGTTGAGGCAATAAACGCTACTCAAACCGTTTCTTTAGACACAGTGAAAAACCTTTCTCTTAACTATTCGATTGTTGCTCCTTGTAATTCAAAAACTTATTTACAATTATTATTATTTCTTATGGTTCCAGATTTCTACGTCTTTATTTCCCCCAATAATTGGAGAGAAGGTTTTCATCCCTAAAACCACTTAACGTTTGGGTATTACAGTGAGAATTATAACCAAAATTTTTATGTTTCGAACCCCGAAATGGATTCATTAATAACAAACGGTAAGTTGTAATTGAACTGGAACAGGAGTTGAAATATAACTCTTTTTACAGATCAAATCAATAGTAATTTTAATAATAATTTGAAATACAAAAAGTTCGCTATGTACTCTTATCTTTATTTTAAATTTGGTATTAAAGTAATAAAACTAGTCTTAAAGTAATTAATGTTTAATTATACTATTAAAATTTCAATTATAAATTTATGGGATGAGTATTTATCAATAATTTATCAATTTTTATTTTTATTATTACTGCTACAAATACTGTTATAATTATCACTAATTTTATTTTTTTTTTTTTAAAAGTATTATTTATTTAATTATTATTATCACAATTATAATTACCATTATAATTTTTTTGTTTTTGTTTTTGTTGTTCTCTATACACGAATTATTATCTGAAGTTTTTTTAAATATTCAGGCAGCCTTTTTTCTTTCTTTACAGAAAACAAGCTCAGATTTCTGAAAGGCAGTGTGAAAAGCATTGCGTCAATTGTCAAACCAAAAAGACGTCAACTTGGAGAAGTAATGCGTAGAAAGGGACGGTGTGCAATTCCTGTGTTCTCCACTTGAAAAAACATAAGACCAACAGGTCTTTATCCATGTGGACGGACACAGTCCAGGTAATTAATCATTTTCTGTCAATAGATGGGCTGGAATGAAGTTAGATAAGTAAAAGTAATCTAAAAAAGAAGGGTTTAACTTTAATTTTGGGCATCGATTTGGTGAACTACAAGGCATTGCGTCAATTGCCTAACCAAAAAGACGTCAACTTGGAGAAGGAATGCGGAGAAAGAGACGTTGTGTAATTCTTGTGGTCTCCACTTGAAAAAACCTGGTACCAACAGACCTTCATCCATGTGGACGGACACAGTCCAGGTAATTAATCATTTCCTTTTAATAGATGGACTAGGATAAGTTTAGACTAGTAATAGCAATCTCCAAAAAAAAAAAAAAAATTAACTAATTTTGGGCAAGGTTTGTGAATCAGAATATTTTTTTTACAGAGAAAAATAAAATTTGGTTTTACTTTTAATTTTGAAATTCGAATCATTTTAATTTCATTTGAACTTTCATTAATTAAAAAATAAAAAAATTTTAAACACCTTTTTTAGATTTTACCAAATATCTCTGCAGAGCTCTTACTATATATATATATATATATATATATATATATATATATATATATATATATATATATATATATATATATATATATATATATATATATATATATATATATATCACAAAAAAGAAAGCGAAAGTCTGAGAAGGAATCCGAGAATATACCAAAGAAAGGTAAACCCGAAAGACAAGAATGAAACTGACATTATCGTTTAAAACGTAATTTCGAAGAAATGTGTAAATAATCCTTAAAATAAGATTAATTATTCTGTGGTTGATCGACATTTTACACATCTCTCAAAAGATAAAATTTTTTAAAAAATCTTATAATTTATGATGATGTTTCAACTTCATTTCTTTACCTTTTCTTTGTCGAAAAATTTCTTTAAATTATTTATAATGTGTTTATAATAATAAATGTTCATTTTATTATTCATTAATTAGTGACTAAAAGGAAAATATACTTCGATTCTAAATTATAATTATTGAAGAGGTTTGATTTGGATATATATATATATATATATATATATATATATATATATATATATATATATATATATATATATATATATATATATATATATATATATATATATATATATATATATATATATATATTATAATTAATACAATTCTACACGGATATTTCATAAGCTATTCTCTGAATTTATTTTATTCTAAAAATATTAAATATTTTGTAAAAATAAGCGCAACGATCATCACCTAAAACTCGAGGAAAAGTACGTATTTTATTGTCCTTTCAATATTTTTTAAACATTTTAAAAAATAAACAATTTCTTGCTTTAGAGAAACAATGTTTCAATGGCTTCAAAAAAGATAAATTCCCATGGGGAAAAAATGTTCGAAATTTTGAAGAAATGCGTAAATGATCCTTAAAAAGGATTTTTTTTTTTTTTAAATCACTTAGCAATGCTTGCACTCTTCATAAAGAAAAAAATGAGGTAAAGAGAACATTTTCAAGGTGGAAAAACACAGTCCAGGTAATTATTCGTTTTATTCCCCTCTAAAGGAAATGAAATAAGATTAGGAGAGTTTTAACGGTCCCCCACAAACACAAACCTTTTTTTCTGTATTTTCAGAAACATTGCGTAAATTGTTTAAGTGAAGATGGTTTCCCATGGCGAAAAAATAGTCAGAAAGAGACGCTCTGCAACCCTTGCGGTCTGCATATTAAAAAATATGGGAAAAACAGACCTCCTTCAATGTGGAAAAAAACAGTAAAGGTAATTTTCTTTTTTCAAGGATGGGATGAGATTAAGAGAGAATTAATGGTCCCCACAAAAGGGAAGCATACTTTAATTTTGAACTCTGAATGTTTAATGTAAAATAATTTATGTACCAAAAGACATTTGATGAATGTTTTCCTATTTTCTAAAGTATAAATGTCATTTTTTTAAATCTTTCAATGGTTACTATCTTTCCTTTGCTTTGCATGATATTTGAATGATTTCTGAAAAACATACGTCGCTGGAAAATGATAAAAGCAAGATTAGAGAATAACAGAAGACACGACAGGCTATAGGACAATATATGAACAGGCCCATAGTAATTTCTTATTTGATGGTATGAAAAAGTTGTAGTTAAAATATACCAAAGAGTTAGAAAAGCTGGGCAGATTTGCGTGATTCTTGAGCCTGGTGGGTAGTATGTCGGTCACGTCACACCGGTCAATGGATATATATATATATATATATATATATATATATATATATATATATATATATATATATATATATATATATATATATATATATATATATATATATATATATATATATATATATATATATATATCACGTAACTTACGAGTGGTTAAGGCTGTTATAGATTGAGCCTTTAATATTGGGAAAACGGGGGGGGGGGGGTTTAGTTTCAAAACTTATATTAGGTTTTTTATTAGTTTTATAGTTAATAGTAAGATTTATTCGACAGGAAGGATTTTCTATATTGGAAAATAGATTTTTTTCCTTTATTTTTGCAGAAAAAAATGAACGATGAACAACACAAACGAACATTTGCCAATATTAACGGATTCGGAAACAGATTTTTCGAAAGTAGTTAAACTAGAAACTACTTCTCCATCAGTTTCCCTTCAATATCAATCTCGATGTCCTCCGTCCTCCACATTTCAATCTGTTGTTGAAGAGAATCCTTAAAAATCCTTCTTTGAATCCTTTGAGGAGGAACTTTCAAACCCCAGTAATCTTTTGATATATATATATATATATATATATATATATATATATATATATATATATATATATATATATATATATATATATATATATATATATATATATATATATATATATATATATATATATATATATATATATATATATATATATATATATGGGTCAGTTCAAATGATATCAAAGTCCTGAAAAGTTTCCAGGTCACCATCCTAGATTTTGATAAAAACCTGCTATTATGAAACTTGAAACCAGATATGAAAAATAACCAAGTTTGATTGAAATATTTCAATCAGTCCAAAGTTATGTCCCTTTCAAATTTGGGTCTCATGCCTCTTTTTCGCAGGCTTTAATAGATACAATTATTTTCATCGGTATTAGGGAGAGCGTATTTTCATATTTAAACGAAGACAGGAAGCAATAAACTGCTTCCTTGGTGTACTATTGACAGTTCTTTTAGAATATGACATTGAAATTGAGCTCAGATGAAACACTTGCATGTTGTTTTTTTTTTATTCAGTGTTTGACCTTTTTTGAAGAATTTTGACCTCAGGCTGTAGGGTCATTACACCTACATGCAATATTCTCGTCTGTTATTTTGGTAAGAAACTTTAAGCAGATGCAAGATCGTCAATTAACCTATTTTCTGATTTATAGTCATCCAAAAATGGTCAAAATAGGAAACTACCCCCTTGGGTCACAATTTTTTGGCCCTGGGTGACTATGTAGACAGTGATGTCAATGAAATTTACTCAGCATATAGAAGGATGCACGAACTTCAATTGGTGGAAATATTGTTCTCAACTTCAAAATAAACTTTGAAAAGTTTTTTTTTAAATTTTGGCTTATTACAGAATTGGATTAAATTTGAACAATCCTACCATATATAGATAGAAACAAAATTAATTTTAAATAAAAGACTACCTTATTTGCATTATTACTCAAGGTTTTCTTCTCTTCCTTCTCTTTTTAAAGATACTTAAGTCTTTTTATGTCATCATACGCTCACTTGAATATGTAAAAACAGTAAAATATTACATTTAAAAAAAATCAAAATTTTTAAAATATGAATCTTTTACAAAGACTTTATTAAAGACTTTGAGATATGTAGAAATGTATCCGTCTTACATAGACAGGTCATAGTCATTATCAAGAAATATTTTTTCCTTTTCCCACATTTTTAAAAGCCAATATCAAGTTATGATTTTTTCACTAAAATTGGACCCAGTATTATCTACTGCTATACAATAAAATCATGCATTAGAGGTAAGAACTCCCCCTCCGGAAGGGGCGCAGCCCCTCAAAACGGATCTTTTATTATATATGCTCATACATAATTCATAATCCAAGTAGGTTAACTGAGGGACCCAACTTGAGATTTTCAGCCCCACTCCTCCCACTTTGAAGAGGGATACTAATCGCTGCCAGTCATGCATTTATAATATTATTGATAATAGGAAGTAGTCCAAACGTTGACGATTTCAAAAAAAGAGGAGTAAATCGTCGACATTTTCTCTGGTCCAGAACAAGATTTTTATTATAATTAAAGTGGCTGACATATAATCTAAAATTGTCGACTCGACACAGTAAACTGTAACAGGCCTAAATAGCAATGAAAGCTAAATTTTAGGTCTTCAAAATATCCGTAAAACCTGTTTTAGGTTATAGGCAAGAAAATGTTAGCTGACCGATTGTTTTGAACATTGTCAATCACAAAACTTGTTAAAAGGTTAAAAATAAATTAAAATAAAATGATAATTCTTTCATTATTGAAAGGCCAATCGCTTTTCTTTAATAAAATCTGGGTTAAAATTTTACTCGAATATCGAATTCCAAGCTTTCATATTTCAATATATATATATATATATATATATATATATATATATATATATATATATATATATATATATATATATATATATATATATATATATATATATATATATATATATATATATATATATATATATAACGAAAATGGTCTTAAAATCGCGTTTGAAAAACAAATTATGGACATTTTTTGGGTGATTTGGTCTGCCAAATTTTAAAACCGGTGGCATCTCTTTCTGTGTATATATATATATATATATATATATATATATATATATATATATATATATATATATATATATATATATATATATATATATATATATATATATATATATATATATATATATATATATAAGTAGTATGTAAAACAATGGTACCGGGCCACCCCCTCATTTTCGCTCGCTGCGCTCGCTATCATTCGGGGATGGCCCGGTACTCGCTCGCTTCGCTCGCTCATCGTTTTACATACTACTTATAAATGTATGTTTAAGACCGGAGGTGGGATGCTTGGAGGCTACGAGGCCCTCCCCGAAAAACCTGGATGATTGCTTGAGCAGGAAAACCTTGATCGAGCGAGCTGCGGGTTTGCTTACTCAAGTCTTTTAAAAAGAAATTAAAGAAGAGTTGGGGTAAGACTTGGAGAAAGGTGTTGGGAGGGATTGCGGTTTGGTAAAAGAAGAAAAAAATGAAAATTGAGTTATAATAAAAAAATCTATAATAAATAATGGAAATGATATGTTCTTTACACAAACATGAAACTAACGAAAATTGTAAATCATGTAATTATTTAAAAGATTTCTATAAAAATAAATGGGATAATTACAACTATAAAGCTAACTGTTCTCAATATACGCTAAATAATGATAATAAACCGTTAATATATTCACCAAGAATATATTTAGAGAAAGTTATTGATAAATATTATAAAAAATATATAGGGATAATGAATAATTATAATAAAATATTAAATCTCAATGATGAATTTGAACAAGAATATCTGGATGTAAAATGTTCAAAGAGAAAGAATTCTTTAAATGTTCACTTTAAATTATTTAAATTGCTACAATTATGTGGTGTCAAATGTAATATATCAGATTTTCAGAAAGTTTCTA
>SEYY01001535.1:55000-60000 GCA_009176605.1 Armadillidium nasatum | reverse complement strand
TTAATTTAAATAATTCTTGAGAACAGCTTATCATAAGCTACAACTACTTGATAATGAAATACTACTCCAAGAAAAATTAAAAAATAATAAGATTCAGAAAGAAACGGGGGAAACCCAATTAACTTTTAGAAGATCTATGAATAATTTCTGTATTTATTCCTCAATCCTCTTTCTTTTTTTGTGAATTTAATTTATTAAATAATGACATAAAACTTAGACATCTCCAAATTGCAACGTTTATATAATAGTGAGTTTATACTAAAAAGAAGATAAATCGTTTATATGTAACTTATCTGACTACGAAGTCAATAATAATGAAACTAATTTACTTAACAATGGACTTAACTTTAGCTTAAAAACTAAATGGAGCAAAATTGATAAATATAGTGAAGTGGAGAAATTCTTTAATGATATTTAACACGAAAACAGGTCCTTAAAACAATTACTGTGAGTAAAGAAGATAATCTTAAAATAAGACAAAACTTTCTTCTTTTCGTTTCACAGAGTCAAAAAATCACAAGTGTTTTTAATCAAAACCATAAATCTATGGGAGCACTCAAGCAAAATCCAAACATCTTTGTTAAAAGACCAGGCAAATGCGGAGGAGTAATAATTATGAACAAAACCAACTATAATAAAAAAATTGAAAAAAGTCTGTAGTGACTGAAAAAAAAATTCACCTTAGCTCCTCCAAAATTTATAATTTCACTAAAAAATAAAATAAACAAAATAACACATGAAATCAAGAACAAAAACGTCTCTAACAAAATTAAAAGAACTGACTACAACACTGAAGGATGTATCTACGGACTACCTAAATTACATAAGAAACAATAAAGACCCACCTCTTCGTCCAGTAATATTAATGTGTGGCACTGTCACTCAAGACTTTGCCCAGTACCTCAATAGCACAATGCGTATTTATTTAAATAACACCTTTATGGTTAATTCTAATAATGAAACCTTATGAAAACTATCTCATCTAAAACTTAATAACTCAGATATGGTTGCTTTTCTAGATGTTGAATCATTATTTACCAATGTTCTCGTCGTTGAGACAATTGAAATTATAATTCAAAATGCCTACCATTCAGATAACGCCCTTTCTTTTGAAATATTCGAAAACCACATGCTGAACTTACTATTAATATGTTGCACAGAAACACCTTTCAAATTTCAAAATAGTCTCTACCTACAAAAAGATGACGTTGCCATGGGTTCACCTCCGGGTCCTACGTTCTCAAACTTTTGTGTGTCTGGACTTGAAAACAGAATCTTGGAGGAAAATAACACATTCAACCCTATCTTCTATGTAAGTTCATGTGGATGATACCCCCATTATTTTTAGGAATCGTAATGACATTTTTCAATTCATTAACCTCTTACAAGATTTGTCTTGTCTAAATTTCACATCTGAAACGTCTCTAAATAATAATATCAATTTTTTAGATTTCAACACAAGTTCTTCCTTTGTCAGTCCAGTTTTCTCTTACCTCTTTTCACTCATATTATTATTAAAGTTATTTAGCTTTAAAGTTTTCATTTTTCTATTGACTCAGCAATCATTAATAGTGAGTTATTATGTATTAAAACTTTATCGGGCATACATGTCAAGCCAACTGATAGAGGCCTATATACCTTAATTACAAATTCTACTCTCCACAAGTATATAAACATTAGGTTGTTAAAACGCTTATATATAGAGCTTTTAAAGTGTAAACTGATTGGGAATCATTTGATGTTGAAGTTAAGAGGATCAGACGGAACTTGATCAATTGTAACCACCCACTCTCTATAACAAAAAAAAACTAATCAATAAAACTATTGTCAAACTTTATAAAAATCTGGAAAATACTGCCAATAATTCTGATAAAATTAACTTTTATTTTAAATCTTCCAGTGCAGATGATTTTGATAAAGAGGAAAAATGACTACGTGGAATTATTGATGCCCATATAAAATCTACAAAGAATTAAAAATAATAGTTAAACTATACCATAAAAGCAGACAGCTTTCTTCTTGCTTTCCTACTAGGATACCCTTTCAGCTAATCATCATTTCTTTTATCAATTTGTTTGTCCTAAGTCTGACTGTACGTCGACTTATATTGGTTACACGACTAATAGCTTCACAGATAGGGCATATCAACATCGTTTTAAGCTCAGTGAAATTTACGAGCACTTCCATACTGAGCATGGGAAAGCAACTACATGTGATATATCAAAATCATTTAAAATTCTTTGCTCCTCTTATGAAGCGCAGAAATTAAAAATCGCTGAAGTTTACTGTATTAAAAACTGCAAATCAGACATTAACAGTAAATTTAATGTATTGTCACTCAAATTAAACATATGATATATTTCTTAATTTTATAACCTATAATCTTAATTTTTGCTTAAAAATTCATTCATCTGTAAGAATCCGAACTCTGATGATGTCCGTCCGAGGTTTACGGACGAAACCGGTTAGAAAATAAATATAATTATGATTCTTACTGTCTCTGTAAGTTCTTCTCAAGAATTATATTATGAAAATTAAATTTAAATTAGGAATTTTTTTTTAGGGAATTAGAAGGGAGATGTAAAATATATATTAAAACTAAAGCTGACATTGAATTCCTATATTATTATTATTTTTATTATTATTATTAGCAGTAGTAGTAGTAGTAGTAGTAATAGTATAATAATAATAATACTTTCTTCTCCTTTACTGTTTATCTTGTCTTTGCTCTTACCAGTGCTTTTATGTCTTTCAGAGCCCGTTCGAGAGTTGAAAATCGAAGACCAAACTGGTCGTCTTCCTTCCAATGGTACTCTTGGGCCATTTACTGAAGGAAAAAAATTGTTGCTTCTTTGCACAACCAAGGAAGGTAAGTAAATTTGCATATTATATATATATATATATATATAATATATATATATATATATATATATATATATATATATATATATATATATAATATATATATTATAGAGGTAGTACGTAGGTGCAGTTCAAGTAATAAATGACTTTGCATTATGCATGGAGGAAATTAAGGAGCATACAGGAATTTCTAGAAAACATCTCGTACTTCTTTCTTCTCATGCTTCACGTAGTACAACTTACACTTTATCACAGTCTTTTGATAGCTTCAGAGTAATGCAGTTATTTAGTTTTAAAGTTATGCAGAAGGGTGTGACATCTATAGTTATCTCTTGAGAGTTCGCCTCCTTAATATGTGGGTTTACCTCCTCAAAGGATATGTTGCTGACGTGCTCTGATACTCTTTCTTCATTAATTTTTGTATCATTCTGCGTCTTTATTCTAATCTGCACTTTGTTGAACACCACTTCTCTTTATCTATAGCTCACCGCCTGTTTTTAATGGAAAAATAAGTGTTTGGGTACTCCGAGGCAAACTCAACTCTGTTCCCTCTTAATATCTCTGTTCTCTATTTAAAGCAAAAGCAGATGTTATGTTTTTATGAGCGACGATGCTATCTGTTCTTATGTTAGTGATTTGGAATCTTCCTATTTTATATTTTATTGTTTCAAGATTGTTATCAGTATATGACAAAATTCACATGTATTGTTAATTTATATTCTATTACTACTGACTATACTTTATCTAAACATGAATTTCGAACACAATTACTGCTGACTATACTCTATCTCAACATGAATTTCTAACACATTCTTTTTTCTTTTAACTCTTTTAAATTATCAATAGAGAAATATCTGCATACGATATCACTAGGTTTTTCCTTCTATTCTGAAGATAAAGCTTATGAATCTGAGAACCAGTACTTAATGCTATACAAAAATGATTAATTAAAGATTGGTACTCTTAAAAGATCGGTACTCTCATCTTCATTGCTTAGGACAGAGCTTCTCAAAGTAAGGTTCATCGAGAACCAGTACTTAATGCTATAAAGTAATGAGCAATTAAAAGATCAGTACTCTCATTTTCATTTGCTTAGGACAGCTTCTCAAAGTAGGGTTCATCGAGAACCAGTACTTAATGCTATACAGTAATGAGCAATTAAAAGATCAGTACTCTCATTTTCATTACTTAGGACAGAGCTTCTCAAAGCAGGGGTAACGGGAAGTTTTAAATCTATTAAAAGAAAGCATCGATCAAAATCTTAAGGTCATAGTAATTGTATTAAGGCCCGCCATCACCAATATCTAGCTCACATTTTATTCACCCTTGGTCTAGCCAGAGGCAATTTTTAATCTTTATTTTAAGATTTTAATAAAATTTTCGTTTGTATTTATTCGATTTCATTTTTTTTATTTATTCTTAATGGTTATTGAAAAAAAGTGAGTCGTGAAAAAATATGCTTGATGAGAGGTGGTCGTGATAAAAAAAAATGTTCAGGAAGCCCTAATTTAGGAGATTAACTCATTATATGAAGCAGTCTTCAAGACTTTTCCATTCTAATAAGCTCTTTTAAACTTCTGGTCTCTTTCGACAATTTGTTCTTTGTCTCTTTTTGTATCTCCAAATTTTCAGCAGTAACAATCCAACTTTCGACTGAGGCTTTTTTTAGACATTTTTATAATGCTAACTGGTCAAATTTGCTGTTGAATTTCTCTGACTTTCTTTGTTAATATTATTACTTTTTTGGTATGAAGAATTATTTATATGCTCAAAATGTATATCAGAGTGATTCTATCCGAGTAGATAAATATTCCATATTCTTTATTTTCGACTAAAATATGTTTCATTGATTCAACTAACTATTCTTGAACGGTTCATTATAGAGAAGATACCTTCTGGAAACATCTTTCTCTTTAAACTTCAGAAACTCATGGTACTTATCATTCCAGAAGCATGCAAAATTTATTCACCATTGTATTAAATGTAATTTCACTCCCAAACTATTAAATAACAATTTTATTATTTATTATCCCATTTTTATTACCACTCTGCTAAAACCTTACAATCTAATTTTTTCCTCTTATTGTTTTGTTTATGAGCTGGCACACCTTTTTTTTCTTCCGTTGAAGTTGAACATT
>SEYY01001535.1:45000-47500 GCA_009176605.1 Armadillidium nasatum | reverse complement strand
TTATTAATTATTGACAGATATGACCATAGACTTTAGAGTCTATGGATATAACATACCAACGTTTGCCTCTATCATTTTAAATTTGGAACTCCTCAGGTGAAGTTCTGGAACTAATATCTACTTTGTTAATAATTTTTTTTAAAATTTATAATCGTGATTAACTTTTGGCTTTAACATTTTAAAAATAAATCACTCATCTTCTAGAGTCCAAGCTCTGAGATATCAGAAGTTGGCGGACGAAACCGGTCAGCAAATATAAGAAACAGAAGAACAAAATATCAAACTGATATTAAAATGAAGCTGAATAGAACTAAAATTATTATTATTATTATTATTATTATTATTATTATTATTATTATTATTATTATTATTATTAAAGCAAATGCGCAAACTTTAGAAGTAATAAAATTTAAACTAACACTAATGGATACGCAAAATATACTTATTTAATATTTCATCTAATAATTATAATAATAATTATTATTATTATTATTATTATTATTATTATTATTATTTATTATTATTTTTATTTTAAATAATTAATAATTATAATTATATATTATTATTATAATAGTATAGAATAATAATAATAATAATAATAATAATAATAATAATAATAATAATAATAATAAATTTTATTTCTCAGTTTACCAAATATTATCACAGTTGCTGTGAGCAAGTTTTAATTTCATTCAATGTTTTCATTAATTATTCATTTCTTATTTTATCTTTATATATATATATATATATATATATATATATATATATATATATATATATATATATATATATATATATATATATATATATATATATATATATATATATATAGATAATATTTCTGATCGCCAGTATCGTTTTGATGTCTAAACTTTCCTCTTTCGGAATATATCTTCTCTCTGTGGAGTCTAGGGTCTTATCAACTGTTCAGCTCTCACTAATTCTCTCCAGTCTCTTTCTTTCCGTAGAATTGTTGCATCACTCTCACTATACTATCGCTATTTGCAATGGAGACTCTCCCGTCGCATACCTCTTCCATTAGAGAAGGGCTTGTGTAACACTTCCTTTCTACACATTCTCATCCTTTCTCTGTTCAACTCTCTAACCCCGGACTTAATATTTTAATAATAAAGGTCTGGAACACTCTCTCTTTATCTATTTTCTAGACATCCTGTGACTTGCACGCTTTCAAACGCCGTGTATCGATACATGTCGGCCTTTAACTTGACCATATTTCCATTTTTTCCCCCCCTAAACTCTGATGGAAATATTAGTAGACCTCTGGCCTTTGCCCACCAGAGGTGAATATATAGCTATATATATATATATATATATATATATATATATATATATATATATATATATATATATATATATATATATATATATATATATATATATATATATATATATATATATATATATATATATATATATATATATATATATATATATATATATATATATATATATTTAAGCTTGTATATTAAAATATTGCATACTCTTTAAATCTCTATTACGATTTTAACAATTCATTTATTTATTAATAAAATTCATTTCTAATTTAGAGTTATATATAAATTAAAATCATAAAATTTTACATTGGAAATTAAAAATTGAAATTTTAATTACAAAATACTTTTGCATATACATTAGAAAAGTTTAAGAGAATGTTTACGAATTTAATTAGTGAAAATATTAATATAAACAAGAGAGTAATAGCGAGAAATATTGTTTATTTATGTGCATTTGCATATATAAAGCAACAGGTGTTTGATTTTCAGCAAGCTTTATGAGCTCCCGAATAGGAATGTGATTTAATAATTAAAAAAAATAAATAAATAAAAAATAAAATAAAAAATGAAAAAAATAAAAAGCTAAAAAAAATAAAAATAAAAAAAAAAATAAATAAAACAAATAAATTCTTACACTAAGAATTATCGTTCATAAAACAAATATTTTCAGTTGTTTATATTTGTTATATTTTATTTCTTTCAATATTTTTATATTTAATGTAAATTGAATATTTATTTCATTTATAATTTCTTTTCATATGTTAATAAAATTTTAATATTAAAATGTGATTATTAATATTTGTCTTAAAATATTCTTAGTTTCTTTTAAGTTTAACTTTATTAAAGAAATTATTTCTAATAAGATGAGCACAGGCTCTCGTTTTTTTTTCTTTCTTTCTTTATTCATGGTCTTATGGTCTTTAGGGTGTCTGTTCAAATATGGGCACCTGGGTTTATCCTAACATTCGTAATCCCGTGGATGAGGGTACGAAGAAAAATTTTGTTTCTTTTTTGCCTTTGACACACTTTTGGGGACCCAACTCCAGGGTACCGCAAGTAAAGATATGTAGAACTTGGACAAATAATTGCAGGAGCCACTTAATTCCGTGTAATACACGGTAGGGGATCATTTGTGAGGATAAGAGGATTCAACCGATACCACATCTGCAGCCAAACCCTCATAGGACTTGGGAAGATGTTATGAA
>SEYY01001535.1:35000-40000 GCA_009176605.1 Armadillidium nasatum | reverse complement strand
CCTATCAACTGCTGTTGGTTGGAACGCCTTTCAAACTGGAAGAAGTAATGAAGGGTGGATTCATCTGCATCGGAGTGGATAGGAGATAAGGTGATAGAGAGAAGGTCATTAATGAAAAGCAGAAAAAGTGTTGGGAATAGGGCATAACCCACTATTAATAGATTGAAAGGAATAACGGTGGGCGTCTACAACCGGAGGGGAAATTAGAGGGAAGGATAGATACTAAAAGAGGGAAGTTTAGAAATCAAAGCTTTGTGCCAGACTCTATCGAAGGCTTTCGATTTGTCAAGCGCCACAGCAAAGGATTCACTGAAATGCCGAAGAGCGGAGGACCAAGAGTCAGAGAGAAGGGAAAGATCACCAATAGAACGTTTCTTACGAAAGCCGTAATTGCGATCCGAGATAAGATTAGAAGAATTGAAATGTTTTCAAATCTTCCTGTTAAGAATAGATTCCAAAACTTTAGAGACGGTGTTCAAAAAAAATGAGACTGTAGTCAGAGGCTGAATGAGCGCATGTTTCCAGCAAGAAGGGAGGGGAAGATTCGGGGATGAAATATAAGTTGCGTGAGCTTCTGAAGTTTGAAGACGATGATAATCCCTGAAGGCAGCATTCATGCGGCGGATAGCATGAGAACAAGCAGAATTAAACGAAGGTTTGTTAGGTTTAGTAGAAGAGAAAGAAAATGGAATGTATGCCTCCATACCAGAGAGAAACACCTCGGTAATGCGTTCTGCACACTCAGAGGGACCCCTCCCACGGAAGCAATAATCATTCCTCGGGAAATCAAAGAAGTACGACCGCAAGTCTGACAAGCTTGCGGCACTGAAATGCCACAAACGTTTCCTTTCAACTGAAAGGGGTCTTTCCTGCGGAAGACTTGGAGAGAAAGAAGAGGATACAGAGATAAGAAGGTGATCGGAGGAACCCAGAGGAGGAAAGAGTTTAACAGTATGAGGAGAAGGATTAGAGTTAGAAAAAGGTCTAGAATGTTGGGTTTATCTCCAAGACGATCAAGGATACGAGTAGGGAGCTACACCAACTGCTCAAGGTCATTTGGGATAGCGAAATGGAAAGCACGTTCACCAGCTATATCATGAGAACTAGAAGAAAGCCATTGGCGGTGGTGAACATTGAAATCACCTAATACCATGATTTCAGAGAAAAGAGAAGAAGGGAGAATGTGTTCTACTTTGGAGTTTAAATAGTCGAAGAATTTAGGATAGTCAGTAGAATTAGGAGATAAATAAACAGAACAAATGAATTTAGTCGTAGAATGATAAGAGAGCCTAAGCCATTAGGTGAAAAATTCAAAAAATTTCAAATTAGAGACCCCGAGAACAAACGGCATCGTTGCTCACGTATGCACAACATCCTCCTTTGGCTGAAAATTGAGGTTAGATACAGTAGGAGGATATAGAATAGGGTTTGCTCTCAGAACGCTCAAACATCTAAATTTCGGTCAAGAACAAGAGGTGAGGTCTAGGAGAAGGTGATGTTCAGCAAAGTGGAAATTGAAGTGTAGATCGCGAATGTTGCAGAAATTAATGAAAAAATAGACCGTGCATCAGGACAAGCCGGCTGCAGAGTCTTGGTGACACGAACCTCATCACCAAGTATTTATCATTATTACTAATTCCCAAGGGTGATGGGGGAAGGGGTGAATGAGCTGCTATTTTTGAAAGCCGCTCCCCAGGGCTTTTCCGAGGATAACTGTTGTTGAAATCTATTATTAATTTCATTTAAAAAAAAAAAAAAAAAAAAAAAAAAAAGGGTGTGTCTGTAATAATGTTTCATATGTGTGAAGGAGAGCCTACTTCGTGTAGAAGAATGTGGAGATAGCGTGAAATTGAGCGAACCATTGAGCACCGGGATGAGATGGGAAGTACCCTTAACATCCCATACCCAATGGGGGGTAATCTCATCACCTCGGGAGTGTTACTTCCCTCCCCCGTATCATATATATATATATATATATATATATATATATATATATATATATATATATATATATATATATATATATATATATATATATATATATATATATATATATATATATATATATATTATATTAAAATAATACTGAAGCAATTATCAAATTATTATTATCATTTTTATTAATATAATTATTATTATTAATAACAACAAACGGTGTCGCTAACGCAATGCGTTTTGGCTTGCCAAAGGTTCGTCGGGTTTCGCCGTTCTAAAATCCTATTTAGTTGGACTCTTTTGTCTATACTATTAATATTCCTAGCTTCAAATATTTAATTATTTAAATGGAAACAAAATAAAAATTTTTAATAAATGCAAGTTTAATTTTAATAATATATATGATAATAATTCATTTCATGAAGTAAATCTCCTTTAAAAGGTGAAGAGGTGAAGAGACTCAGACTCTTCAGTGTTTGTTGAGACCTTCCTTCGAATTTTTTTTGTTTTTCTTTTTTTAAGTTTTACCTGTTTCCCAATGTAATTATTAATA
Organism: Armadillidium nasatum; assembly: GCA_009176605.1. Classification (NCBI taxonomy): domain Eukaryota; kingdom Metazoa; phylum Arthropoda; class Malacostraca; order Isopoda; family Armadillidiidae; genus Armadillidium; species Armadillidium nasatum. The sequence continues at coordinate 37,512 of SEYY01001535.1, read as the reverse complement.
TAATTAGTCTTATTTTGTTATTATTGTTTTAATTCTGTTTATAACTATTTTTTACGAATTTTATTCGATTAACTATATTTATTTTTATTAGTAATTAGTTTTATTACTATTATTTATGTTATTGCTAGAATCGTTATTATAATTTATTGTTTTCAATCTTGCCCGCTATTTTATGTACAACAGTTCATTTTCTTCCTTTCTCATTTTACCTATTTAATACTACATTCAGAACCTTGTTTCTCTTTTGCAGTGTCTCGATCCCTTTAACCTCCCTTCTCCTTTTATCCATTGGGTTACAGACCTTATGCGAGTCTTTTATAAATTTCTACATCCTTTTCACCGTTGGTGGGTAAAGGTACAGATTATGAAACTGTTAATTTCTTTATTCTCGCAGCAGCTCATTGAAGTGAACTTGATATGGTTAATCACCGAAAGATGTTATTAGACACTTGGGTAAAAACCTTTGGTATTGAACAAAGTACTCTGTGGTGTAAGCTATTAATTAAGCTGTTAACTAAAGACTCTGATGTAGAGTTCTGGTGAATACTTTTAATGTCACATCCTTTGCAACCCTTTGTAGACAGGCTTCAGAATGCTCCAATGGATATTGGATCCCATCATTTTTACAAAAATTCTCTTGGGTTTCTAAACCCATAATTTCCAACATTTGGACGTTTGAAACTGGTGCTTCTTCCGAAGTCCGCAGCTCGATCATATATCTCTGTCATAGATCGTTTAGGATTTGAAAGGTTTGCTTTCATTTGCGTTATTAAACCCTATCTCACAGCAAAAACCATGTTTTAACTGGAGGTAAGATTGAGATGACCTAGTGTCCTTCCATCAGACAGCTTACATCCTCTTTTCTCCTGTAACAATATTGTCTACGGTAAACTCATTAAATTACTTCAATGAAAATCTGTTCAAAGCAGTAGTGTATCATATTTCCCGTTTCTCTTGGTTCCGTAAATAAACAATTCCATTGTGGAAACTAGAATATGCTCTAGCTAATTGGAAAATGTGAAAATTTTACAAATTGAGAAGTTTCATAAAAAGACTTTTGAGCTATCTCTTCCAGTTGCTGATGAGGTGAATATTCACTTCGCTTCTGTTCTATCGAGTGTCAATGCCAAGAACCATTTCGTTTTGACCCTCCTACGAGAAGAAATTAAAATGTTCTGTTCCACCTCAAGATGACCAATCTTAAACAGTATATTAACAAGAGTGGAATTCCCTGGATATCGTTAATCATTGCAAATATTGAGCTCCTGATCTTGAATATCTTTTAGCTGATACGGCTTCTTCTTCTGTTCTTCCGACAGCTTCAGGATCTCCTCAGTCTATACAACAGAATATTAGTGGAGGGTATATTCCCTTATGTCTTGTTTACATTGTATCTCATTCAAATTCTAAGATCTTGAAAGAACATAATTTTTATAAACAACCATCGACCCATTTCATTAACCTGCAGCATGTCTAAATTAATAGAAAGAGTGGTCGCTTCCCGTCTCCTCTATATGTTGGAATAGTTCCGTTCATTTTCTGATTTCATCACTCTGCCTAAGGGATGGGCAATCTTTATAAACTAGAGAAACAACTTTTTGACTTTGTCAAAAGGTCATAGGCGATACTCAATAAAATCATAAAAATTGTCGTCGAAATTACAAATTGTAAACTAATAGGATTTTTTTTTTTACTATATTAGATTTTTTTACCTTTATTTAATTACTTGGAACGTCTAACTTTGATGTAGAGAACACTACTTTTAATCTTTAATGAGAGGGGTTCTTTTCTTTTCTTTTTTATCCTTTCACTTTCAAAATTAAATATGTTAACATACCTGGTCGCGGGCCCATATTTTGAGTATTGGCGGGCTAATTTTAATCCGCGGGCCATACTTTGTTCAGACCTGCTCTACACAGTATTCTTCCTTCGAGAGCCTAGAGCAAGTGAGGTGTTTGCTTTTCATGAAATAAGAATGTTTGACAATGTGAATAATGATGGTTATGCGAAACTTTCAATCATTAGGCTTAGTGGGTTGAAGTGCTTTTTTTGTGGTAGCTATTAATACAGGCTTGAACCAGTGATTTTGAGTAAGAAAATGTAGTTTTAACAATGAAACACAGAAAAGGTAGGAATGTGTTACAAATGACTGGAGATTATTATTAAAGGTTGACATAATAGGATAATTCATGTAAAGGAAATTAGATATATGGAAGGTAAGTTTAAAAGGGAAACATTTTTCGAAAAGCTTTTATAAGGTTATAACTTTGATAAAATAATGGAATTTAAATTAAAATATAATTAAAAAAATTTATAGATCAGTAAACAACTGACCAAAATAAAGGTACAAATGAGATTGATTTTTTGGTCTTCCAACCAGGCCAACAGCCTTCAATACTGACGTCCATTATTCATTTAAGGTAATTTTTCTCTACCATTTCGTTTTGACCCTCTTTCGAGAATAAATAATAAAATATTCGATTCCACCTCAAGATGACCAATCTTAAACAGT
>SEYY01001535.1:17500-30000 GCA_009176605.1 Armadillidium nasatum | reverse complement strand
ATTATTAATATTATTATTATTTTATTTATTATTATATTATTATTAAATTAAATTATTAAAAAAAAAAAAAAAAAAAATTAATTTTTTTATATTTTATTATCATTATTATTTTATATTTTTTTACTTTTATTATTATTAAGTATTATTACTGTAAATAGTATATTCTGAAATGTTTATAATATTTATTATATTATAGAACATTAAAATCAAATTGTCTTCTATTCTGCATTATTATTATATTATATATATATATATATATATATATATATATATATATATATATATATATATATATATATATATATATATATATATATATATATATATATATATATATATATATATATATATATATATATATATATATATATATATATATATATATATATATATACATTGTTATTAAAGTAACAGTGAAGAGATTACTCTACCCTCCCCCCCCCCCTCGTAAATGTTATTTTTACCTTTTATTTTTTTGAATCTCTTATGATAATTTCCCCCCCCCCCCCATAAATTTTGTGTTTCTTTCCGCAAATAACCGTCAAGGTGCTAATTCCTGCTTGAACGTTATTTAAAGAATTCTTACTTCCATGAAACTAAAATTTTCTTTTAGTAATTTAAAGGAAAATTTTATTTTATATGAAATAAATCATTTATTCATTTAAATTTAAAAGAAAGGTTTACCAACGATTGATATAAAAAATGAAAGATCAACAAAATCATATGCGCTTAAAATTTAAAAAAATATACATAAATTGGTATTGATCCATTATTATTGTTGTTATTATTATTATTATTATTATTATTATTATTATTATTATTATTATTATTATTATTATTACTATTATTATTATTATTAATTATTATTATTATTATTATTATTATTATTATTATTATTATTATTATTATTATTATATTATTATTATTATAATAAATGTTATCACCAATACTATTGCTATTTTTGGACCTTTGTTCTTTTACGATGATGAAAAAATATTTAGATCGGAAAGGTTTCTCCGCCTGTCTTTATTTAGAAGTTAAAAATGAAAATAATAATTTTTAATGATAGAAAGAAATGCATATAAAACATTTTTGAGCTTTTTTTTTATTTATTTAATAAATTATATATATATATATATATATATATATATATATATATATATATATATATATATATATATATATATATATATATATATATATATATATATATATATATATATATATAATATATATATATATATATATAGATAGATAGATAGATAGATAGATTTGATAGATAGCGTCCTTTATGATTTTTACGCTTTGAAAATAACGTCTCATCTATTTGAAAAGTGAAGTCATCTCCTCCAATTGGCTCAGAAGTTGATACTGAATTGGCACAAACCTAGAGAAAATAGTTTTATGTAAATCGTGAGCTTACAACCAAACACAACCTAACCTAACTTAACCTAACCTAATCTAATTAAACCTAGCTAAACCTAACGTAACCTAACTAAAAATAACCTAACCTAACTAAGCCTAACCTAACCTATCCTAGCCTAACCTAACCTAATCAAAAAATAATTTATTTTCAATAGCAATTTTGTATTTCTGAAAAAATCTCACTGCATCAGTTTCATTTAAAATATTCTTATCAAACCAACAGAAATTATATTCACAATTCATTTTCAACGATCCACATCTTTCACATTAAATCGAGAATTTGAGTGAAATAAATTAATTTTAAATTTTATTTTCAAAAAATACTCGCGGTGAAAAAAAAAAAAAAAAAAAAAAAAAAACTTATTTTTAAATTAATAATAAAATTAACAATAAAATACCAATCTTTCCGATCTAAATATTTTTTCATCAGCATAAAAGAACAAAGCACCCTATTTTTATTATTACTACTATTGTTATTAATATTAGTATTTTTATTATTTTTATTATTATTATTATTATTATTATTATTATTATTATTATTATTATTATTATATATTATTATTTTAACCATTAGTATTCTTATTACTAGGTATATCATCTCTATTCTTATTATTATTAAATCCGATAATCTACAGCATCCAATAATATTAATTCTATTACTGCAATCATTAATACGTTTATTATTATTACTACTATATATACAATCGTTACTGCCATTGTTTTATTATTGTTGTTATTCGTAGCATTATTGAAAATTTTATGAATATTATATTACAATTTTTTTATTATTATTGTTATCATTATCACTTGTATTATTGCTATTATTATAGTTACCATTATTATTATTATTATTATTATTATTATTATTATTATTATTATTATTATTATTATTATTACTATATTTGAAGAAAATATCACCACTCCCTTTACTAGAATTATTATTACTAGAATTATTGTAGTAAACATCATAAGTAACGTCTTGTTATTGTTACTTGCATGATCAATATTTGTAGACTTTTGTTACTCTAGAAGTAACCTATCAAAACTTGTAATTAAATAAATTAATATATATATATATATATATATATATATATATATATATATATATATATATATATATATATATATATATATATATATATATATATATATATATATATATATATATATATATATATATATATATATTAAACATTGGGGTTCAAAGAAATCACAGTGTTTTCTCCTAGCAGCCCTTTTTCAGAGAACTGGAAAGTCACAATATTATTATTACGATTATAAATAAATTTAGTAGTATAGAACCTTACTTTTAAATTTTAAACCTGTAAATGTACCACTTCCTGATTAAAGTTTTGTAAATTGAATTTATTGTTAATAAAAAGGGTAAAAAACTTGAGAAACTCCTTTTTTTGTATCAGACAGTTTTCCCACTTTAAAACAAACAGCGAAGTATTTTGTGTTTATGTATGTATGTATGTATGTATGTATGTTTCATATCTATGTTTATCTATCTATCCATTTATATTTATTTATATTTACACCTTTATATCCATTTACATTTATTTATATTTCCTTATATCTATTAATATCTTTATATCTTTTATTTGTATCTATCTATATCTTTTTATCTGTTTGTATAAATGTATGTTTATTTATAACTCTATCTATCTATCTAGTTCTTTATCCATGTAAATTTAGTTCACTATGTATGTACAGTTTTTTATGTGTCTGCATTTAGTTTTCTAACTATCTATCTATAGTTCTCTATCTATCTATCTAACTTTCTATTTATATTTATTTAGTTTTCTATTTACCTCTATCTAGTTTTGTATCCGCCTCTATCTACCTTTTTAACTCTGAATTTATCTATCTAATCCTCTTTCTAACTCTCAATATTTCTTCTTCACTTTCATATATATATATATATATATATATATATATATATATATATATATATATATATATATTATATATATATATATATATATATATATATATATATATAGAGTGACCCTCTTTGTAGTGGAGACCCGTAGGGGGATGCCGGCTCGTAAGGACGAGTAGGTGGCCATCGGTTCTCTTCAGAGCCTCAGGAGGGTAGGTAGCCTCGTAGGTAGATACCGCTTCTCTAGGAGCCTCAGGGAAGCGTCTGTGGCCTCAGGTGGAAGGCTACTTCAAAGGGGGAACCAGTCGAGGGCAAAAGGAGCTGCCAAACTGGGTTTCCTTTTTGGTAGCAGAGGCGTTGGAACTTCTTCTAAGGGCAGCTTCTTTTGGACTTCTGCTTGGGACTGCTTCTTTTAGGGCTTCTGCTTGGGACGTCTTCTTCTTGGGCAGCTTGGCTGTAGAGGCGGATTCTTCTTCAGCTCCTCGGAATAAAGGGAAAGGTTACTACTATTTCTATGCCTTCTGAAATTATCTCAGTATTTGGGAAGGTGTAAGAAAAGTAGAGAGTTTTCCACTTTATTTATTATTCCCTAATTTTAACAAAAATGGTTAACAAAGTTATGATTTTTAAAGTTTTACAAATTAATATTGAAATAGTATATAAAATCTTATTTATTTAAATTAGAAAATATTATTTTATAATAATTTTATATTTTACACATAAAAGTACATTATAATTGAAATTATGACAAACATTTTTATTTGTAAATACAATATTATATAACATAAAATAAATACATTTTATAATAGTTTCTCATAATGGTTTTACCTTAATTCAAATTTAGCGGTAAAATAGTTTTGGAGGGAAAATTAGATAGGAAAGTCAATTAAGAATTTGTTATGGTAATAATTTACAATTTACACTATATTTGATATGTTTTATTTTTTTAATTAATATTTTATATTTTTATATATTTATTATAATTACTTTTATCACAAAAAGAACTCTGGTTTTTATTTATCACTAGTTTTACCAGTCTTTTTCTTATTAAAAACAATATTCACAATTTCACAAGTTAACGCTTTAAAATATTTTTTTGATTAAAGAAAACGTTATTTTATATTTTGGGTAACTATTTAAAATGACACTATATATCAGTTCCCCATCGAGACACGGAGTGAACATCTTCAGGGAAGCGTACTCGACGGAGGGGGTTTCTTCTGGAAAGTGTACTCTTGAGAATAGGAACCACTGGATGTAGAGTCGTCGTCCTAGTAGGAACATCAGGTGCATCAGAGGTAGGAACATCAGGTACATCGATAGCTTCTACTGTTACCGGAGAATGCGGGACAAAAGTATCTGCTACGATGTTTTCTTCCTTTTGTTGATGTGATGTATTGGAGGACGATTACTCTTTATTTGGAGAAAGGAGCGGTTTGAGTAATAGGAAGAGTCACTTTCGAAGTTAGTTGTTATATGTGCATTCTTTGTAGGTTGTTTTTCGTGGTTGTTCTTTGTAGGTTGTTTATAACTTCTTTGCAGCAGAAATCCAGAGGGACAAATTGACCGTAAAGCATCCGGTGTAGAATTGCTCCAAAAGACGTCTAGCTGCTGTCCGTTTTTTTTTAAGTTGAGGTGAATTCAATTGAGCCAGAAGAATTTGTTAGGCTTCTTAAGGAGTACGTGGTTCTTGTGGTATTTGTTCTTGTTGTAAGGACAAGAATCCACGTTTTAAGGGAGGTTACTGAGAAGGTGGGCGGCTCCATTCCTGCAGAAGAGATGACTGTTGTTCTTGAGGTAGCTGGTGGTAGTGAGAAGCCATGATGACGGGCAGCGTAGTCCTTGTTAGATATCCATAAAGTCCCGATGTTGAAGGGAGTTGGGCTGGTAGGCCCAACTTGTGGTTCAGGAATTCGGCTGGTAGGCCGAACTTTTGGACGAATCGCTGGGTCAGTGGTTGGGCTGGTAAGGCCCAACTTGTAAATGGCCACCCATTTAGCAGCCAGCTTCCTCAGTTGTGTATTGCCGCTTCGAGGGAAGGGCAAAGGGAGGTAACAGCAAATAGCTTCTTCTTGATCCCTGGATAGTTGTTTCTGAGCCATTTGCTGTGTTAGATAGCCGAGGACATAAAACTGTCAAGCTATCTATGCACAGTTCTTGGAGGTGGCTCTTCTGTGGGGACTTCTTTTTCTTATTGGGGTTTCATCTTCTTGGTGGTACTGCTGCTGCTTCTGCTTCTTCCTTCTGAGTGAATTATCTCTACTGTAATAAAGTGGAAAGTTTTCCACTTTATTTATTTATTATTCCCTAATTTTAACAAAAATGGTTAACAAAGTTACTATTTTTAAAGTTTTACAAATTAATATTGAAATATTATACAAAATATTTATTTTTAGAAAATATTATTTTATAATAATTTTATATTTTACACATAAAAGTACATTATAATTGAAATTATGACATAAACATTTTTATTTGTAAATACAATATTATATAACATAAAATAAATACATTTTATAATAGTTTCACATAATGGTTTTACCTTAATTCAAATTTAGCGGTAAAATAGTTTTGGAGGGAAAATTAGATAGGAAAGTCAATTAAGAATTTGTTATGGTAATAATTTACAATTTACACTATATTTGATATGTTTTATTTTTTAATTATATATTTATATTTTTTATATTAATTATAATTAAATTTTATCACAAAAAGAACTCTGGTTTTTATTTATCACTAGTTTTACCAGTCTTTTTCTTATTAAAAACAATATTCACAATTTCACAAGTTAACGCTTTAAAATATTTTTTTATTAAAGAAAACGTTATTTTATATTTTTGGGTAACTATTTAAATATGACACTATATATATATATATATATATATATATATATATATTATATATATATATATATATATATATATATATATATATATATATATATATATATATATATATATATTAGTTCATAAAAATGAGAATTTGCATTTAATCTGAAAAAATATTAAAGTATTTTAAAAAATAAATCAGGAAAATTCTTTTTTAACTAATCTCAAATTTCCCTCAATATTCCTCCCTCCTCACTCTCGTCCCCACTCCCAACTCCCTCACCCTCCATCTCCCCTTCATCCCTAGAAAAAAAAAAAGTTCCAAATATAAAATAAAAATAAAGTGAAAATAAGGAGATATAAAATATAATAAAAGAAATATAAAAAAGAAGTTTTTTAAAATTTAAAAATAAAAAATGAAAGATTATTTTTCCTATTTTCTCTCTTCCTGGAAAAGGTAATAATAATAATAATAATAATAATAATAATAATAATAATAATAATAATAAATAAAATAATAATAATAAAAAAAAAAAAAAAAAAAAAAAAAAAAAAATATATATATATATATATATATATATATATATATATATATATATATATATATATATATATATATATATATATATATATATATATATATATATATATATATATATATATATATATATAGAGAGAGAGAGAGAGAGAGAGAGAGAGAGAGAGAGAGATTTAATAATATTAACTTCATCTGTGAAGCCTAAAAGAAGATTTAAAATTATTATTAGAAATACACATATAAAAATATTTTAAGTATTTTATAAGAGCAATATGTATGTATTTTTATTATTATTATTATTATTATTATTATTATTATTTAATTATTATTATTTTATTACAATTATTATTATTTGTTATTATTACTATTATTATTATTATTATTATTATTATTATTATTATTATTATTATTATTATTATTTATTATTAATTACTAATTATTATTTTTATTACTATTATCATTATTTTGTTATTACTATTATTTTATTATTATTATTATTATTATTATTATTATTATTATTATTATTATTATTATTATTATTATTAAAAATGAAACATAACATCTAAGTTTGTAGGAAAAATATTTGTTTAATTAAGATCGTTTTAATTAGAGAAATAAATTGAAGCAAAAGTTGAATTCTTTGTTTATTGGAAAGTTTCTTATTAACATTGATGGAAGTATATATATATATATATATATATATATATATATATATATATATATATATATATATATATATATATATATATATATATATATATATATATATATATATATATATATATATATATATATATATATATATATATATATATATATATATATATATATATATATATATATATATATATATATATATATATATATATATATATATATATATATATATATATATATATATATATATATATATATATATATATATATATATATATATATATATATATATATATATATATATATATATATATATATATATATATATATATATATATATATATATATATATATATATATATATATATATATATATATATATATATATATATATATATATATATATATATATAATTATTTGAAGCACCTTTCTCTTAATAATTGATAGGTGATGTTAGTTGCATATGTGTCTCTTAGATTTTATAACTTTTTAAGAGGAAGAAATTTAAGTGATGGGTGTTCCCAGTCCCAAGCAACACAAAATTGTGCCTCCATCTTAACGGACAAAGAATTCATACTTTCATTGCATATAAATCAGCTGATTAGGTTTTCAGTACTTAATCTGTAGCCAAAAGTAGAACAATTATTTCAATTAAAATTCAGAAAGGAACAATAATAATATAATAATAAACATAATAATAATAATAATAATAATAATAATAATAATAATAATAATAATAATAATAATCATAATAATAATAAATAATAATAATAATTTTGCACCTATTCTTTCTTAATATATAATTTATTATATTAATTATTTATTAACTATTATTTTGAAATACGAAAAATAATTTTTAATTTAAAATTGTTTTTTTATAAACAGTTTGATATTTTCGTAAGCTTCTTGAACTGTAGAGTAGAGTAGTAATTGTAGAGTAGCTCTTGTGCCATAAATCAAACTTAATAATCATGTATATATATATTCTTATCGACATGGAATTTAATATTGGCTTTCTCTCAATCTTGGATATTGAATTCTTGTAAAAAAAATAAATAAATAAATAAATAAATAAATAAATAAATAAATAAATAAATTCTTCTTCAAGTCTTCCCCCTCAGAGGCAACTCCTAACTTTATTTTCTTCTTCAGCGGTTCTCCTGTCAATCCTGTTTACTATATAAACATCTTTGCCCTAAGCATAAACAAAAAGTGTCTTGGAAACCTTATTTCACAACGGTTGCTAGAGCTACGAATTACTTAGGAATTCTGTCAGATTGTGAAAGATCCGTTCTTTTAATGGTACCATCCCTTACAACACCCTCGTTGCACAAGGGGCGCAGTATCTGCACATTAATTTTGTGTAGACATTAGTAACACAAGGCTTCTTGGCTATAGTATTTCCTTTCCAGCCACCTTTGTTCTGTGGAATACTCTTTTCATCTCCAGTGTTGCCTACAAAAGTTAATCTCATTCACTTTAACGTTCACGCCTGTACTTGCGAATTTGCGATTATACGCATTTTATTGGTTATTTTATTTTGTTTTTGCACATTTTTTTTCACATCTCCTTCTCGAATATAGCTCTGCCATTGAGCTATGGTTGTTACTGCATATATATATATATATATATATATATATATATATATATATATATATATATATATATATATATATATATATATATATATATATATATATATATATATATATATATATATATATATATATATATATATATATATATATATATATTACAACTAATTCTGAAGTAGAATGAGTCAAAATATATTACAAAATGAAATCGGAATATTCTTTAAATTAATATTGAGTGCCTTGAATATAATCTCAGAAATATATTCAGTATATAGGAAAAAAGAAAGTGAATAAAAAGGTATGACAAGATGAACATATGAAAGTAAATCGAAAATAGATTTCAATTTTTAACAGAGCAAATAATCATTGAAACAATTAAATTATAATCCAAATTGAAACGTTTTTTTTAAAAAAAAAATATAAATAAAAAAAATAAAAATTAAATTGACAGTTACTTCTTCAGCGTTATGATATTTTTGGGCAAACTTTAAATATTAATTTAACATTCAAAGAAAAATAGGTATAAATGAATTGGCGGAAAATAAATTGATATATAAATATGGTTCTAAAGAAGTAATGACGGATAATATATATATATATATATATATATATATATATATATATATATATATATATATATATATATATATATATATATATATATATATATATATATATATATATATATATATATATATATATAGAAAATTATTATTTTGTTTATACTTTCAGTTATTATGTCTAAAAGATCAGCTTCAGCACTATGGGAGTACTTTACAATGTTTCATTATAGGCTCGAAATAGTTAAATGTAACATCTGCAGCCATGAAATTAGACCATCACCTCCGGGTGCACCAAGTAAAAATTTTCAACCAAATTTTTATGGGGGCATCTAAAATCAAAACACAAAGATGAACATTCACTAGCAGAATAGGAGCGGTCAAAAGAAAAGAAAATATCGAAAAACAAGAAGAAAAATCATAATTTTCTTATATTTTGTTTGATTTAATCAACCATTAAAAAGTATAATTTGCAATTTTAACCACGGCGGGTAAACCCCAAATTTCTCTGATTATTAGCCGGGACCTGGGCCCCGGTCGTTCCATATATATATATATATATATATATATATATATATATATATTATATATATATATATATATATATATATATATATATATATATATATATATATATATATATATATATATATATATATTCCTTTTAATTACCAACAATGTAATTACAACTTTTATTTTTTTTAACCTAAATTTAGAGATGTCATCAAAAACTTTTAATTTTCTACAACTTTTTCATTGTTATTTTTTATTTTATTTTCTTTATATTTTACTTTTTATTTTACCATTTTCTATTTTCTTTTTAAATTTACTTTGTTACGTACTCCTTTTTTAGACTTTTAATTTCATATTTGACCAGAATGACTTCGTAAACTATGGGACAAGTTTAATTGTGTTCATATATATATATATATATATATATATATATATATATATATATATATATATATATATATATATATATATATATATATATATATATTATATATATATATATATATATATATATATATATATATATATATATATATATATATATATCTCGAAGCTTTTTATTTCTTCTATATTTCCAAACTGTATTCCTAATCAAAGTCAATGTTATTTTCTTTAGAATATATATTGCCATAATAATATTAACAAACTTGAAGTAAAATAGAAACCTTTAACATATTAATTTAATTAAATGGTTAATGTTGTAAAATTAAAACTTGCAATCTCTCAACTACAAAAAAAAAAAAAAAAAAAAAATTTTTAATAGTTATAATGAAAGTAAATGATGATGATTATAATAACTAAAAATAATAATAATAATAATAATAATAATAATAATAATGCATTAAGTGGAATAATAATAATAATAATAAGAATCAAAATAATAATAATAATAATAATAATAATAATAATAATAATAATAATAATAATAATAATAATATAAATTGCGTTAAGTGGAATAATAATGATAATGACTAAGTTATTATAATAACTAATAGTTATAATAATGACAATTAGTTTAATGAGCCTAATGTATTTTTCTGTCATATTGTCATTAAAATATTTAACTTCAACATTTACATGTTTTATAGGTAGCAGTTTCCATGCTTTAAGTAATTTCTAAATATTACAATTAAATAAACTGACTCATTCTTCAAACTTTGCTATTAACATTTTTTTTCAATTCACCTGAAGAGGGAAATAAAGATTAGGCATCGTTATCTTTTGTTCTTGCTATATATATATATATATATATATATATATATATATATATATATATATATATATATATATATATATATATATATATATATATATATATATATATATATATATATATATATATATATATATATTACTTGTATTCAATTATTCTGAATTTTAAATTCGATTTCAATACTTTATTTTTCCTATTTCAGGAAAACCTACTCCTAATATCACTTGGTGGAAAGGCGAAGAACTTTTAAGTAATAATACAGAAACTATTTCTACAGGAGAAACGAGAAATACATTTGCGATTCTCAATCTCGATCGTAGTTGGAATAACGCATCACTTTCCTGTAAAGCTTCAAATACAAATCTCACATCGCCTTTAGTAGTTGATGTTAAAATACAAATGTTTTGTGAGTATCTATTTATATATATATATATATATATATATATATATATATATATATATATATATATATATATATATATATATATATATATATATATATATATATATATATATCGTTGATTCAAAACGTATAATAAAACCTTTGTCGTTAGGTATTTTAATATATATATATATATATATATATATATATATATATATATATATATATATATATATATATATATATATATATATATATATATATATATATATATATATATATATATATATATATATATATATTATATATATATATATATATATATATATATATTACCAACGTCCTAATAAAACCTTTGTCGTTATAGGATATATATATATATATATATATATATATATATATATATATATATATATATATATATATATATATATATATATATATATATATATATATATATATATATATATATATATATATATATATATATATATTATATATAATATATATATATAATATGAATATTATATAAATAATAAAAATAATTTGGAAATATATAAGAAAAATTATTAAATATTAAGGCATTATTAAAAGAACAATAGAGAACACTTTATTACCTTATAAAATAAAAAAATTAAAAAAAAATCTCATTCACTAATAGAGAACAATGGAGCTAACGCATTTCGCGAACAAACTTTAAAAAAAAAAAAAAAAAAAAAAAAAAAAAAAAAAAAAAAAAAAAAAAAAAATTGTAAATAAATGATAAAATCAACGTTAAAGACACGAAGATTAATCTCTTGTTTGTAAGTTTGTTTACTTCGATGTCATTATGCAATGATTACTTAATAGATTATAGTATCATTTATTTACCAGAAGTAATTTATTTTCATATTGAAAAATAAA
>SEYY01001535.1:7500-10000 GCA_009176605.1 Armadillidium nasatum | reverse complement strand
TTGTTTTAAGAAAGGATATCTTAAATCTAATGCGCAAGAGTTCACAAGGTCTTCTTGTTTTAAGCCTAATGTTAGACCTAACGGTATAAGCTTCATCACAGGTGTGCACTAGGTCAACATGTGTATAAGCCTAATCTTAGGACAAACATCCACATACCTTTACTGAAGACTTTGTTCAATGGATGAAATAAGAACTATAAGAAGAAAATTAAAAGAATAAAGAAAATAATAATAATAAAAATAATAAAGAAGCATGAATAAGGAAAATGATTAAGAGCTATAAGAAAATTAAACAAGTGAATAAATAATTATAATATCTCTCGAAGGTCGGGATTATTTATAACCGAGTGCGTGTGTTGGCGGTTGGGTTGACAGGACAAGAAGCGTGGGTAGGATTGAGGCTCTGACAGTAGAAACATACTTTTAATAGCGATAGGGGTACCCACTTTACTGGAGCCACCCTGGAGAGCAATAAGCGTTCCTGTCTGAGATTCACCTATATAGGCTCGTCCATAGTGGAAGGAATAGGGTGATTAAGAGTGGAGATGCGTTTTATATTTTTCTGTTTATTTATTTTATTAATAGTTTTAATTATTTTTAATCATTTTGTTATTAGTTTTAAGTATTTTTATTTTTTTAATTATTTATTTTTTATTTATTTTTAAAGTTTAAAAATTTTTAATTTTAAAAACAATGGGGTAAAGGGATCAGATAGGTCGCCTAACTGGGGACAGGGTCCCTAGGGGTCTCATCCCTCTGTATGGGGGTTACACTGGAACCTCACCCAGGCATCCCAGAGTCGGCGATATAGGCAACCAACTACTACTACAATAAAAATTTTGTTTACTGTAAATGCAACCATGACTAAAAATTAAGTTAATCTAATTTTAGGTTTTATAATTTACGGCAAAGAAACGTTCCGAAATTTGAGGTTGAAATTTCAGTTATCTGCAGACAAGAAAAGTTTGAATAAAATCCTTAGAATTAAGGAATTACTTTAGGTCACGTTAGTATCCTATATAACATTTTTATTATTTTTGTTTTTATTATTATTTTATTATTTTATTATTTTTTATTTAATATTTTTGTAATATAACAATTAGGTTGATAATAATTATCTGTCCAAAATTAGCTAATCATAAAGGTAATTAAAATAGTGAATATGATCATTCCTTTTAATTTGAATATGATCTTACACACTACGGAACTTCTATATTGAAAAATATCTTACACATTATGGAACTTGTATATTATAAAAGGTCTTTCACAATACAGAACTTATATATTCAATAAGATCCTACAGATTATAGAACTTATACGTTATTCATTAATTTATATTGAATAAGATCTTTTACACTACAGAATCCTCTTTATACATCATATGACATTTAATTAAATCTACTAAAGAGTGCATGTTATATTATATGCTTAGTTGAATAAGATCCTGCAAACTACAGAGCTTATATGTTACATGTAATGACTTATTCACTAAGACCCTACACATTTCAGAACCGTTACGTTATATGTTATATGATTTATTGAGTATATGCAAAACCTATACTTCAAACATCATATGAAAGCTTACAATATAACCTATAATAAATAAATGATATATCATACAGTAGTTAAATCAGATTTTGTTAGAATTCAGAAACTTTAAAATAAGGTTTAGCACGTTTCCTGTGATATGAATTGTAAAAAATGTCTTGTAACCTACAAACCAGAAAAATAGAAAAACGTATATATACATATATATATATATATATATATATATATATATATATATATATATATATATATATATATATATATATATATATATATATATATATATATATATATATATATATATATATATATGGTAATATAATATAAAGGTATATTTCGATATTTTGGTTCTTGATGATGATAAGACATTTTATAAACTCTTACTACATATATGAATAGTTGTTTTGCAATAAATCCACAATTAATTCTAAATTGAGTGATACAGTATTCTATAGATAGCTTGTACAACAGTTTGACCACATCGTTTAATAAAGGAACTTTTGTTCACATGTACTTGTCTCACGACATTTGACAATGTCTTATGCTTGAGGTCTTCTGTAATGTATTTAGCAGTTTGTGACTTAACAGTTTTACATACCGTGAAAATTGCAAATATTCTTTGCAAAATATTCTTACATTTTTCATACCAAAGCCTTCTTAAGTATTTACAAATCTTTCTTTCTTATGATGGATGTTATTCATTGAAAGTTTCAGTCTACAGGTTAAAGATCCGATCGGAGTGTAATATATATATATATATATATATATATATATATATATATATATATATATATATATATATATATATATATATATATATATATATATATATATATATATATATATATATATATAATATAATATAATATAATATAATATAATATAATATAAAGATCCATGTCTATTCTATTTGCCTGGTTCCATTTGTCCTTCATAAATTTGTTCTGTGAAA
>SEYY01001534.1:97500-100000 GCA_009176605.1 Armadillidium nasatum | reverse complement strand
TGTTTACAATGATAAAACGGATTAGTCAGACAACAACCAAAAGACGTGGTTGCGACCATTGAACGAGGACTATCGGAAAAATCTTAATTCGGAGGCAAATGTGGATACGGTTGCGGATGCGAATATCCGCCACATCCCCAATATATATATATATATATATATATATATATATATATATATATATATATATATATATATATATATATATATATATATATATATATTATATATATATATATATATATATATATATATATATATATATATATATATATATATATATATATATATATATATATATATATATATATATATATATATATATATATATATATATATATATATATATATATATATATATATATAAATGCAAAGAAGAGAAAAAAATAATGATTCAGCAATTTTCTATTATTGGTTGCAAATTTTGAATAAAATGAGAAGGGAAAATTTTTGTTTATGAAAATCAAAATTTAGTCTTGCTTGTTTGTCTGTTTGTTGCTTGGTTGTTTGTTTGTTTGTCTATCTGTTTGTTTCGAATCTATCTTTTTTTTCTTTCTAAAGAACGAAAGCATCAGATGTTCTAAAATAAAGATTTTTATTTTTATTTTTAAAATTCGAAATGCAAAACACCGCTACCAATAAAGCTTTTGAAGAATTTTTTTCTTATATTTTGTATATAAATACACACTCCCACACCCACATCTACACACACATACACAGACACAAACACAAACACAAGTACACACACACGCGCCCGCACACACACACACACACATATACATATATATATATACATATATATATATATATATATATATATATACTATATATATATATATATATATATATATATATATACATATATATATATATATATATATATATATATATATATATATATATATATATATATATATATATATATATATATATATATATTGTGCTTTCGATCTTTCACCTTACCGTGGTAAATTATTGCTCGTATCTTCCTGTTAACTTCAACCATTCCTTCTTCCTGAAAGGTAGAAAGGCCACTTCTTAGTCTTCAAAGGTTTTCTATTTTTCTATTTTTAACCGAGGTCCACATCTAGTTTTTGCATAGTCTCGGTATGTGGGATCGAACTGGTGCAAGTGAGTTATTCGATTCACCGTTATGTTACGGTAAACGGTAACCCTAATGGAAAGATTTGAAAAAATCTTAATTTGTTCTAATCTTCTTTACTTGTCTTGGACAAGGAATACTATAATCTTGATCTTTTAATCTTGACTCTTAGTTCTCATCTTTTTTCTACTTTGGTGTATCCTTTTCAGTACAGATAGACATATAGCAATATTTCGATATAATCTGACATAAAGCATTAATTTTAAACTTCAATCCTTCAATCTATCAATCGATCGTTCTGCTGTTGCTGTAGGACACGGTGACAGTTCATTTTTAAAGTCTATCAGTAGTGGAGTTCCCTTACTCACAACAATTTTTTCCACTTTTTATTAATGGTCTTATGTTTGTCACTTCAATACCTATTCACTTATTTGCTAAAAATTCAACTCTTCGTTATTTCTTTCACTTTGGAAGACGACCTACTCTTCTTCAAAGAGCTGAAGCTAGATGGATGACTAAGTAGCAACTGACTTCTGAACTTTGTCGTAAATCTAATTTTGAAATAAACAACATCGTTTTTTTAAACGTCTTCAAAATCAGTCCTTTCAATTTTTTATTCGACGTAATTTTCCTCACAATAATAACATCTTCAAAAACTCACATTTCAAACCTTCTACATTTAATACTCTCTGTATTCCCTTTTCTCGTAATCTTCTTGAGAATCCTATTGTTATTTTATAGCTAAACTAAATTCTAAGAAGCTGAATGTTTTTTTGCAGTTTTCAGAATTTCTGTGTAAGGACCTCTTTATTCTCTGTATGGAGTATGTCTTTGATCTCTGTATGCAGTATGCCTCTCATATCTGGGGTGGTTTCACACATACAGCAATTCTTGACAGGCTGTACACTTGGGATCTTTACCATATCAATTCTTCTACTCTCTCTAACTCTTTCTAATCTCATTTTGACCTACACACTGTTACATCATTCTATTAATATCATCCCTATTATAGGAGATCTGAAATATCTATGCAGGTAACTATTTCATTAGTAGTACCCGTGGGACATTTCAATACGCGCAGTCTCCATCATTCTTTGTTTAACTCTCTAAATCCCTTGATTTAACTGATATGCTCGTTCTTACACGCACTCTATCGGTAAAAATTTGAACTTTCCTTCTTTTTATACTTTCATCACTTTCACTGACACATTTATATGTATAAATTAGCTTTTAATTGCTTGATTATGCGAATGACTTTCCAACTCCTATAAATTACTTGCAAACCTTGGCCCTTTTTCTATTTTTGTCATATATATATATATTATATATATATATATATATATATATATATATATATATATATATATATATATTATATATATATATATATATATATAT
>SEYY01001534.1:87500-90000 GCA_009176605.1 Armadillidium nasatum | reverse complement strand
AGATAGATAGATAGATAGATAGATAAATAAATAAACAAATAGAGAGAGAGAGAGAGAGAGAGAGAGAGAGAGAAAATAGATTCAAGAATGAGGAAAATAAGACAAATTTACTGGTAAACTTTAAAGAAGAGCCATTTTATTTTACTGCTCAACTATACAAAGAACTTTTCAAGAGTTGAGGTTCTCTTGCTTTTTTTTTTAAAGAATTTTATAACGATTTCACTTGATGTAAAGGAAAAGGCAACTCTTTGAAAGAGAAAGAATTTTAAGGGTCTCAAAAGCCTGGAGGCTCTTGTTCTTCAAAGCCTGAGAACGTAAAAACAACTTGCAGAGAATTGCTTAGAGGAAAAAAGGAATTTGACTTAATTTTGAATTTCGTATGGTAATGGCGTCATAAACGCACTTTTAAAATTATATAGAATAAAAAGCTTTAAGATGAAACCCAAATTCTACTGAGGAGAAAAGGCTTTGGAAAGAAAACAAAGGAAGAAAATTTATTTTTTTTCTTTCTAAATTCTTATTTAAAATGTTTTTTTTTCTTTTCTTTAATTTTCATGAAAATCAAAATAATTTTCTTTTCTTTCTCTCTCTCACAAAAAAAAAGTCAAATTTATTTTGATTTTACTTTTTTTTATAATTTTGATCTTGGAAACATTTCCCTTTTGACTTGTTGATAATGGTGAGAACTCTTTTTGCAACTTGAGAGGGAAAAGTAAAATAGTATTTGTGTTTGAAGAATGGTTTAAAATGAATTTCTTTCATTTGTATTAGGTCTGTGTATTTCCAGTCACAATGCACCTATAATGACACACACATATATATATATATATTATATATATATATATATATATATATATATATATATATATATATATATATATATATATATATATATATATATATATATATATATATATATATATATATATATATTACAGTTATCACCAAAGCCCACGGGCATAGCCCTATTCGGGTAAAGGTTGAAAATAATAAAAAAGCTGTAAATTAAATAAAAACTCATACAAAGCCCACTTATCTTTAAAGTCAGGGATACACTAGATGAGGAAGAGAATTCTACATAACGGTTGTGACTGGGAAAATGGAAGCACCATAGTGAACAAGTTTGGAGATACTTTGTCTAGACAATATTCATGTGATAACATTCCAACTCTTGTGCGAGTAGGTGGCATACAGAGGTCTTGTTTCCTCGAATACTTGCCGCTGTAGTACGTACAGAAAAGAGACAAAGCACGAACATCACGTCGCGTAGACAAAGGGTCTAATGAATTGGAAAGTACCATACAGTTTATAATCTTTTGGCCTTTGATTCAACTTTATCCAGAAGGCAAGTGAAACCAGAGCCTTTAAAAGTATAAGAGAAATACTTCATATAATACTAGATGGATCTCATGTGTAGTTGGAATAGCTGAGAAGAGGTAAGAAATTTTGCAATCTAAATAGAACATCCATTTTCTTTGAGGTAGCCATAGTAACCGTTGTGATATAACGTTTTAAGACATTTTTTTAATATATAAAACCAATAATATTTAAATGGTCAACAGGAGAGATAAGAAAACCCTCAAATGAGATGCAAAGGTTAAGGAGATTTGTAAAAATTGAGATTTTACGGAGTTGAAATTCACAACGATGATAAGGCATCACAGGGAGTGTTTATCAATATTTAAAAAAAAAAAGAATTAGAAGATTAAGACTAGAAACAATTCTAGACTCAAAAAAGAGAGAAGATTTGAAATGAATTGAAGAATGGAGGGCCAAATAATCAGCATATGAATGGATAGAGTTAGATAACTAACTGAGAAAATCATTAATGAAAAGTAGGGAAAGAGTTGGAAGTACAACAGAACCCTGAGGAGCACCACTATTGACAATGAAAAATAAAGAAATTTCACCATCAGAAAGAGTCTATTTGGAAAGATTTGAAAGAAAGCTCGAGATAAGTGAGTAAAAACAAGTAGGAAACCTAATCATGAGAGTTTGAACATTAGTGACTTATGCCATACCTGGTGAAAAGTCTTCGATATATCAAGAGTCACCATACAAGACTCCTCAGAAGGCCATAATCTTGAGATAGGAAGTATATCAAAAGTAAACCTCGAGAGTCGAAAGACTTACACATGATTGGAATGAAAGGAATGAGATTCCAGATCATTCAAGAAAAGTGAGTTGAGAAGGTTTCAAAGATCGCTCTTCCAACATTAAGGGAAAGTGCTAGTAGTTAAGCATAGTAGAACGAGGGATGGCTTCAACTCGGAAGCACACTCCCTCAAAACTTTGGGAGGAATGCCATTTGGGTCACTTATCTTCCTAACATTCATAGATTTCAAGATCCTTTGCACCCGGTTAACAGTTAAAGGCATGGGAAATCTGAGAGGAGAAAAACAAAAGGAAGATTGCGGGAGTTGTGGAGAGTTGAATTGATGGAAAACAGGAGTATTAGCAACAGGACCATCATAGTGTGAAGAACAGATTTATAGAAGTT
>SEYY01001534.1:55000-57500 GCA_009176605.1 Armadillidium nasatum | reverse complement strand
TATTCTTATGGTTTTAGAGGCTGGGAACCCTCTTAACTAGTATTTCTCTCTTTCCACGTACGGTTCAGGAATTTGAATACTTTCTGCAGCCGACACCACCCTGCATCATGCGGTATATGGTGCTAACATAAAATATATTATATATATATATATATAATATATATATATATATATATATATATATATATATATATATATATATATATATATATATATATATATATATATATATAGTCTTGGGAATAGTCCTTGGCATCCTTGTAATAGAGCTCATTCGCCAAATATGGTGGCTAGTATCTGCTTCCAGGTAAAACAAATGTAGATGTACTGCAAAGTTAGGTTTCATTAAGGTTAAGAAACATCCCTTAGTCCATTTAGTTCATAAACTACCCTGTTTTTTTGACATTCTTTGCAATTTGCGGTTCCAGAGCGTTGTGACCACATGAATTTCGCTTTGTGCCTCTTAAGATTCGATTGTTTGCGTCAATTGTATATGTAAAATTTGCTCTGTTACACAATGGCAATTATCTCCCTTCAGTTCCTATAGGCCATGCTGATCACCTGAAAGAAACATATGAAAACATAAAAATCGTTTCTGAAAGCCATTGAGTATACCGACCATCAGTGGCAGATCTGTGGAGACTTGAAAGTCATCGCAATACTGCTGGGCATGCAGTTGGGATACACCAAGTACTGCGGTTTCCTGTGTCAGTGGGACAGTCGGGCTAGGTCTTCTCACTACAATATAAAGGTCTGGCCCCCAGGGGAAAATCTCTTCCCAGTAGAGAAAATGTTCAGCATGGTCCTCTTGTAGAAAGAAGAAAAATTCTTTTGCCTCCTCTATACATAAAACTTGGACTGATGAAGAACTTTCTAAAGGGGATGAACCAGGAAGGAGAAACTTTTCAGTAACTCAAAGGAATATTTCCACAGCTCAGTGATGCTAAAGTTAAAGAAGGCATCTTCATTGGCCCCCAGATTTGTAATCATCTTAATGATAAAAACTTCGAGTAGGTTCTCCAGGATTATGAGAAAGCAGTATGGGAGGCATTTAAAGGTGTTGTGCATGGTTTCTTGGGAAATCGATGAGTTGACAGCTATGTTGACATTGTCAATAATCTTCTAGAAAAGTACCATCTATTAGGCTGCAACATTTCAATCTAAATGCATTTCCTACATTCTCACCTGGACTTCTTCCTTGACAACTGAGGTGCAGTGAGTGACGAATATGGAGAGCGATTCCACCAGGACATTTTGAAAATGCAACGAAGGTATCAGGGAAAATGAATGCTTCTTTGCTTGCTCCAGATAAGGAGTACAAACGACTTGCAAAGAGAAGACGTTCACGTGATTAAATCCGCTTAATTGAGGTTAGTGTATCTATAAAACCAGAGTTAGGCCTTCAAAACAAAATCTAATGTAAAATTCAAATTTCTCTAACCAAAATTAGGGTAGTTTAGCTATTTTGAAAAAAGAATGAATTTAAAAGTATATTTTTAGTATTTCTTTTTAAGATTAGTATAACTCAAAAACTAGAGCAAATAAACAAAATCTAATGTCATATTCGTTTTTCTTGACCCCGAATTAGGGTATTTAAGCTATTTTGAGAAAGGAAATTTTTCAAAGTACATTTTTGTTGACCAGTGTTATGTATGGAACGAGTAATACAAACATTTGAGGAGGAGGATTGGAAAACAATATAGCCCAGAATGGTTAACCCCCACTTATAAACATGCCAGGACATCATAATGATATGGAACTGAATGTCAGAGTATAGTATCGGCGAATTGTCCTTATGTGACTGTTGCATGGTCCCAAAGAAATACATAAGTGTACTGGAAACTGCACTGATTACATCGTTTACTATGATACTAAGTGACACGAACATCAAAGATGTCATATTTATTTCAACAGGATAATTCTCAATGCCACAGAGCCTCGAGATGTCTGAAATGGTTTCAGAACAATGGCTTGGATGTTCTGGAGTGGTCTGCATAGTCTCCGGACCTGAACTCCATAGAGTATTTATAGCCTCTGCTAAAGTATGAGATACGAACATACCCAATAGCGTCAAAGGAAAACAACAACGCCGCATCAGGGAAGAGTGGAACAACATAAAAAAAGAAGTGTGCAGTTGACTCTTTGCCGTCATAAAAGTTAAAGATGGTCAAAATTAATTAATGTATGTAATAAAATACATACTCTTCAGAGACACACTTTCATTTCACCTTTATGTGATAATACATATCAGCAATAAATATTGTAGTTTTTTTTGGGGGGGTGCTTAATACTTTTGGCTACGCCTCTCTCTCTCTATATTATATATATATATATATATATATATATATATATATATATATATATATATATATATATATATATATATATATATATATATATATATATATATTATATATATATATATATATATATATATATATATATATATATATATATATATATATATATATATATATATATATATATATATATATATATA
>SEYY01001534.1:45000-47500 GCA_009176605.1 Armadillidium nasatum | reverse complement strand
TGCTGAATCCAAAAATAGGAGGGTTTGTGAAAAGCTCAAAATTTCTCCACAATTTATTATTTTTTGTTATAACTTTTTTGTCACGACTGATCTGAGAAAGTTTTTTTTTTTTTTTACAAATTGCAAGAAAAACTTGAATTTAATTAATCCTCAAACAGATTTTTGAAATATATGTCTATAAATAAAAAAGCAAGCTAAAATATTTTTAAAAAAATTCAAAAAAATTGATTAAAAAAAAAAAAATTATCGAAATTATTTTAAATATAAGTTTTCTTATGGACCTTAATAAAAAATCGCCTCAATAACTTGTCTTCCTACAGTGTTCATAAAAGTTTGACCTTGATCAACCAAGAAAAAAAAGTTTAATAAAAAATAAGGAAAGTCAGTAGAGTACCCAAATTTTTGGCCCTACAGAATTTTACAAGTATTCAAAAATGCGTATCTTACCAATAATAAACATTCCCCAAATTTGATGATGGTATCTTTAAGATTAAAAATTGTATTCTTAAAGTTAAAAAAGGTAAAAAAAAAAAAATAAATAAAAATGACCTAACCATTTTTAAAATTATTTAAACAGTAGAGTGATTGACTCACATGTTTAAGGGCGTCGATTCGATCTCACTTTCAGATCCTAGGCATATACTACCTAGAAAAGTTCCACTCCCCGTGAGATGTGAACTTTAAAAAAAAATCATTTTTAAACTTTCTTCCCAAAAAATTCCTGTTATAGCAAACAATGGGAAGTTGTAGCGACATTTTTAGAAGAAAGCTACGTAAAAATGTAGCTGCTGGTTACCTAGCTTGCTCCTTGTACTAATACCTAAAAAGATTCTGGAGGAGTAGCACTTAGCAGGCTAGGTAATGATGATGATGATGATGAACTGCTGTTAAATCTTTACATTTTATTTTTTTTTTTTTATAATCAATTCAGTCATTTCATTCAGTAAAATCCTTACTCATTATAACCGATAAAAATTATAATATAATAATAATAATAATAATAATAATAATAATAATAATAATAATAATAATAATAATAATAATAATAATAATAAAAATAATAATAATTAATTAAATCTACTTTTAGGAGTGACAGTTACTTCAAGTATACATGTATATCCAGCTAAAAGAGATCATATATTAAAGACTCCTGAAATTTGGTTACGAGGAAAGAAAGAAGACGATAATGTTTATCCTTATTGGAGGATTTACGACAAACTCTACGATTTCTCGGATTTCATAAATACACATCCTGGAGGTAATGTTTTAAATATTCTAATGATTATTTGAAACGATTTATTTTGTTAGTTAGTTAGTTTGTTAATTAGTTAGTTAATTAGTTAGTTAGTTAGTTAGTTAGTTAGTTAGTTAGTTAGTTAGTTAGTCAATTTCCTTCTTTTCTATTGACCAGAATTTAGAATTGCAATCATACGATGTATGTTATATCTTGCCCCGCTCCATATAATATATATATATATAATATATATATATATATATATATATATATATATATATATATATATATATATATATATATATATATATATATATATATATGTATATTAACCAAATATGTGCATTCATGTTCATATACGCGGATCTTATCCACAATATCTGTGTTCGCATCCGAACTCACAAACGGAAATGAAGAAAGCCCGATATCAAATATATCCCTCAGTTACGTATAGAAGTTTGCAAATAAGATGTAACAGTATTATTATTATTATTATTATTATTATTATTATTATTATTATTATTATTATTATTATTATTATTATTATTATTATTATTATTATTATTATCATTATTATTACAATTATTATCACTATTATTACTATTATTATTATTATTATTATTATTATTATTATTATTATTATTATTATTATTATTATTATTATTAACATTGTTATTATTATTCTTATCACAATTATATTTAATATTACTGCTTATTATTATATTTATTATCATTATTATTATTATTATTATTATTATTATTATTATTATTATTATTATTATTATTATTATTATTGTTATTATTATTACTATTATCATTATTTTCATTATATTTATTATTATTATGTCTATTATTCTTGTTATTAATGCCACTTTTATTCTAAGACCTATAAAATAAATAATTTATACTCTCCATATAATTACTCTCATTAATATGAAAGTGTGAATATTACTTGTGCTGTTAAAATACATAATAAATTATAATGGCTTGTGAATTAATGAAATAAGTAATCCTAACCTAATCTAACCCAACCTAACTTAATCTAACCTAACCTAACATAACCTAACTTAACCTAACCTAACCTAACTTAATCTAACCTAGCCTAACCTAACTTAACCTAACCTGTGGGCTTTAAATGAAAAAGTGGAAAAACAAGTCTTGTATCCTAAAACATGGGCAAGTCCTAATTTCACTTTTATATTACCTAAAAATAAGGGTCATTCTTGCAATTTTCGAATTTCTTGGTTATCAGATTTTTCCTTTCTA
>SEYY01001534.1:30000-40000 GCA_009176605.1 Armadillidium nasatum | reverse complement strand
ATATATATATATATATATATATATATATATATATATATATATATATATATATATATATATATATATATATATATATATATATATATATATATATATATATATATATATATATATATATATATATATATATATATATATATATATATATATATATATATATATATATATATATATATATATATTTGTGTGTGTGTATATATAATAAATATTTTATGTATATTATTTGTAAAAAATGTTATTCGTATGTATATACCTCAGTAACACGTTTTTGTAGTTTCTATATTGCAAAGAACCAACAAACTTACCAATATATATATATATATATATATATATATATATATATATATATATATATATATATATATATATATATATATATATATATATATATATATATATATATATATATATATATATATATATATATATATATATATATATATATATATATATATATATATATATATATATATATATATATATATATATATATATATATATATATATATATATATATATATATATATATATATATATATATATATATATATATATATATATATATATATATATATATATATATATATATATATATATATATATATATATATATATATATTTGGTGAGTTTGTTGGTTCAATTTGGGATCAATTTTGAGCCGAGAGTTTTAAATCCTCTTAAACATTTCCTACAAAATTTCTTTCTCTTTTCATTGTTTCTGATTTAGTTTCATTTTGCTAATGAAGTTGTGTTAAAAAAAAATAATGTATCGTGTGGTTTAAATAGTTAAAATTTATTGTATTTTGCTCCTGAGGAAGAGGAAGGTAATTACTCGAAACGTCGACAAAAATAAATTTGATTTTGATTATATTTGGATCTTTGTTCCTCCTTATAAAGTTCCAATATTTGAAAAGTACCAAGGCTTGATAAAGCAACAATTCTTGATACAGTACCAATTCTTTCGCAAAGTACCAATGTTCAATAAAATACCAGTGTTCGATAAAGTACCAAAATTAAATAAAAGACAATGAATAATAAAGTCCCAATGTTTGATAAATATGAAGTAAAAATTTGAATACAAATGTTTTATCGATTTTTATGATAAACTACTTATGTTTAAAAAAAATACCAATGCTTGATAAGCATTAATGCCTAATAAAGTTCAAATATTTGTTAAAGTTTCAAGTTTAATAACTACCAATGTTTAATAAAATACCAATATGTTATAAAATACCAATGTTAAATAGAGTACCAGTGTTGCCTAACAATCGATGTGATTTAATATAATTGAAACATGAACGATGTATGTGTAGTGAATCGAACTCGTATAAGGAAAGTCTCGAAAAGACTTATTAAAAAAAAAAGGTTTTGACTCTCCAAAGAAGTTTCCTTCGTCGATTAAAAGCAGAAAGAAAATAGGGCCCGTCTCATTTCGCAATTATAAGTATGAAAAATATTTTATAATATAAAATATATTTGTTCCAGATATTCAATTGTTCCGTTCACGACTATAAATATGAAAAATATTTTATAATAAAGTTTATTTTCACCGGATACGCCTCAGGCTTCAGGCTCCGACTCAGACTGTTACTCTCTCTGACTCCGGTTTCTTTCATAATTATGAACATTTAAAATATTTTATAGTAAAAATTTTTCGTACTATATGGAAACGTCGTAGCTCCAGCTCAAGCTCATCAGCTCAGGCTCAGGCTCAGACTCAGGCTCAGGCTCAGGCTCAGGCTCAGGCTCAGGCTCAGGCTCAGGCTCAGGCTCGGGCTCGGGCTCGGGCTCGGGCTCGGGCTCGGGCTCGGGCTCGGGCTCGGGCTCGGGCTCGGGCTCGGGCTACGAAATTCAACTTCGTTACACAATTATTTAAAAGCTATTCCTATGACTATTTCTTTAAAATAGATCTATTAAGAGTTGATTATAAGGTTATTGGAAAAAATATTAACAAGCAACACTAAACTTTTTATTTATTATTAAATAAATATATTATTATTATTTATTATTATTTAATTATTATTATTAAATTATAATTATATATTATTATTATTATTATTATTATTATTATTATTATTATTATTATTATTATTATTATTATTATTATTATTATTAATGTTTCTTCCTCACAAGACTAAAATTATTTAAATTAAAAATTAATCATAAAAAAAAAAAAAAAATTTTTTGCAACAAAATTAAAATTAATTTAGCAGCAAAATAAATTAAATAAGAAGAAAAGGAATATATATATTATATATATATATATATATATATATATATATATATATATATATATATATATATATATATATATATATATATATATATATATATATATATATATATATATATATATATATATATATATATATATATATTATATTTACCTCGTAATAAACCCTTAATTTCTATACCTATAAGCCAAACAAAATTTTTCCCTAAAACACTAAAAACGTAAGGCAATAAAACGGGGTAAAAAAAAAAAAAGAGTTAAATAGGAACCAAGCTTTCGATCCTTATTCAAGGGAATAAGAGAAAAAGGAAGAAAGAATTTAGTAATCTCACAGACTAATTTTTAGTTGTTTTATTGTCTTATGTTTTTTTAGTTTTAGAAAAATTTATTTTTGGCTCATAAGGGTAGAAATTAAGGGTTTATTGCGCTATTCATACACACACACACACACACACACACACACATATACATATATATATATATATATATATATATATATATATATATATATATATATATATATATATATATATATATATATATATATAATATATATATTTGGCTCCGATGATGGGGTTGGTGCCATCAAGACCTTGTTGCCGGCTTGCTTTGATGCACGGTCTTCATTTTTTTATATTAATTTCTGCAACATTTGTGATCTTCTGTCTAATCTCCACTTTGTCGAACACCACCTCTTTTCTTCTAGACCTCATCTCTTGCTCTTAACCGAAACTCAGGTGTCTGATTTCGCTGACAGTAAACCCAACCCAGTATTCCTCCTACTGTCTCTATCCTCAATTTTCAGTCAAAGGCGGATGTTACGCATATGTGCGCAACGATTTTGTTTGTTCTCGTGTCTCTAATTTGGAGTCTTCTGAATTCTCTACTTTATGGCTTAAACTTTCTTGCAACTCTACAGCTAAATTCATTTGTTCTGTCTACTTATCTCCTAACTCTACAGACTATCCAAAATTCTTCGACCATCTTAACTTCAAAATAGAAACACATTCTTCGAAATCATCATTTTAGGTGATTCCAATTTTCGCTAAAGCTAATGTCTTTCACCTAGTTCTCATGATCTAGCTAGTTAACTCGCCTACCAATTTTCTAAACAGAACAACGTTGAGCAGTTGGTGCATCTCCCTACCCGTATCTCTGATTGTCTTGGTGATGAACGCAACATACTAGGTCTTTTCCTAACTTCTTATCTTTTTCCTTACACTGTTAAACTCTTTCCTCCTCTGGGCTCATCCAATCACCTTCTTATCTCTGTATCTTGTCCTGTCTCTTCAAGTCTTCCGCAAGAACGGCCCCCGCTTTCGGCAAGGAGACGTTTCTGGCCTTTCGGTGCCACTAACTGGTCTGATTTGCGGTTGTAGTTTTACCTTCCCCTAAAGCTGAACTCTTCACTCAAACCTATGTCTCTAATTCAACCTTAGACTATACCGGAACTGTTCCAACTCCTTCAATCCCATCCAACTTATTTATGCCTAAAATTGTAAGTTCTTCTAAAGACGTCATTTCTGATTTCTCTGAACTTACCACTAGGAAGGCGTACGTTCCTGACGATATCCCTCCATAGTAGCTTGCACCCTGCCTTGGTAAATTATTTCGTCTATGTGTTTCTACTTCAACTTTCCCTTCTTGCTGGAAACGTGCGCTCATTTAGCCTGTGCCGAAAAGAGGGACACCTCTCAACTCTCTAACTACGCTCTACTGGTGATTTTTTCTTCTCTCTGACCCTTGTTCCTCTACTCTTCGGCTTTTCGGTGAAACTTTTGCTGAGGCGCTGGACATATCGAAAGCTTTGCATAGAGTCTGGCACAAAGTTTTGATTTCCAAACTTCCCTCTTTCGGAATCTATCCTTCTCTCTGTGGCCTTCTTTCTGATTTTCTTTCTTTTCGTTCTGCAGCAGCTGTTGTAGACGGCCACTGTTCATCCTATAAATCTATTATTAGTGGTGTTCCTCAAGGATCTGTCCTATCCCCAACACTTTTTCTCTTTTTCATTAATGACCTTCTCTATTACTTCATCTCCTATCCACTCCTATGCCGATGACTCCACTCTTCATTCGTCTTTTCAGTTTGAAAAATAATATATATATATATATATA
The DNA here is from genome assembly GCA_009176605.1 of Armadillidium nasatum. NCBI lineage: Eukaryota > Metazoa > Arthropoda > Malacostraca > Isopoda > Armadillidiidae > Armadillidium > Armadillidium nasatum. The sequence continues at coordinate 35,653 of SEYY01001534.1, read as the reverse complement.
TAATATATATAATATATATATATATATATATATATATATATATATATATATATATATATATATATAATCATCATCCCATCAGCAGTTAATAGACGCAAGGAGGGTAGCCTTAGAGCAAATAACTTCTGATCTATCTCGCATTTCAAAATGGGACAGAGAAAACATGGTCGTTTCAATTCCTCAAAAACTCAATACCTCCATCTCTCTACTCGACACAATCTTAAGCACAACTATGATATCTTCTTCGAAAACACGCAACTCAAACCTTCATCCTCCTTAATATTCTTGTTGTTTCTTTTTCTCGTGATTTTTCTTGGAAAGATCATATTATTTCTCTTTCTAAGCAAGCTTCTAAGAGGTTGGGTGTTCTGAGGTGCCTTCAAAAGTTTTTTACATCACCACAGTTTCTTGATCTTTATAGAGGTGTTGTTCGCCCCTGTATGGAGTACGCCTCACACATTTGGAGTGGTTCCACACATACAGTTCTTTTTGAAAAAGTGGAGTCTAGGGCTTTCCGTCTTATCAACTCTCCTACTCTCACTACTTCTCTCCAGTCTCTTTCTGCCCGTCGAATTGTTGCGTCACTTTTTCTATAATATCTCTATTACAACGGACACTGCTCTTCCGAACTCTCTTGTCGCATACCACCTCCTTTGAGAAGAACTCGTGCGACACGTCTTTCAACATAGTCTCATCCTTTCTTTGTCCAACTCTCTGACCCTAGAATTAATCTCACTGCTCAATCTTACATAAATTCTAACTGATAAAGCCTGGAACACACTCCCTTCATCTATTTTCCCAATTTCTTATGATTTACACAACGACATGTTTCGAAACATGTCGGCCTTTAATCTGACCAGGATCCCGATTTGCTCCTTTCTCTGGTGGAAATTTCGTAGGCTTCTAGCCTTTGCCATCTATAGGTAAAAATAATAATAATAATAATAATAATAATAATAATAATAATAATAATAATAATAATAAATAATATAATAATATATATATATATATATATATATATATATATATATATATATATATATATATATATATATATATATATATATATATATATATATATATATATATGTGTATGTGTGTGTGTGTGTGTGTGTGTGTGTGTGAGTAGTATGTATGTATGTGTGTGTGCGGGTAAATCAGTTTCCCTAAAATTAATTTTAAAATTCCAAAAAGAACTTAAAACTTGCAGTTTTATCGAACGAAAAACAAATTTCAAAAGATAACTCAGAAGATTAAATTAAGTAGTTCTGAAATTAATTTGAAGATTCTGAAAGAAACGATAGACTATATTGCTTTGCCAATGATGCATATAGTGTGCTCAGACAAACACAAAAAAAACACACGCAGGTCTCGCTGACAATTACTACAATATATATATAATATATATATATATATATATATATATATATATATATATATATATATATAATATATATATATATATATATATATATATATATATATATATATATATACTATATTATATATATATATATATATATATATATAATGATGAAAAATTAAGGCCACGCAAAGATGAACATATTTTATTTGAAAGTTTCGAATCACAGGATTCATCTTCAGATAATAAAAAATTAAAAAAAAAAAAACAAAAATGCAAAAAAATTAAAATATTGAAAAAATTTACAAAAGAACAAAAAGTATTAAGTAAAAACACATCACAACTCATGACAACATCTTAACAATTTTAACTATTCTTATTGTTTTTATTATTACTATTATTACGTTCATTTTTATTTTCATATTCTCTTTCAATTTCATTTTCGCTTTCTTTCTCATCTTCATTTCCATTTTTATCATTTTTTACTTTCGTTTTTACCCTCATTTCTATTTTTAATTACATTTCTACTTTCAGTTCTATTCTCATTTTCTTTTTCACCTTCATTCTTACCTTCATCTTTACATTATAATTTTCACTTCCACTTCCATTTTCATTCTAATTTTTTTTTCATTTTCACTTTCACTTTTACGTTTAGTTGTACTTTTATTTTTACCTTTATTTTCATGATCGCTTTCATTTTTATTATTGCTGTTATTAGGCTTGTTTTTTTATGTTAATTTTTATTTTTATTACTATTTTTTGAGTTTCGGTCATTTTTATAATCATTTTTATTATTTGTTATATTATTATGGTTGTTTTTCATATTATCAGTGCTATTCCGTTTATTTTTGGTTTTTATTTTTGTAATTAATATAAATGAAAGTCTTATTATTTTTATTATTTTTGTTTTCGTTGTCATTATTGTTGTTATTATTATTATTATTATTATTATTATTATTATTATTATTATTATTATTATTATTATTATTATTATTATTATTATTATATAATTATTATTATTATCGTTATTAATATTGTTATTACTATTTTTTAATTTTTGTTCATCTTTTATTATTGCGTTTTATTCTGCTATTTCTAATTTTTATTACTTTATCTTTTAGTTTTTATCTTGCTAATTATATATATTGGGTGTGCTTTTATGTTTATTCGTTTTTTTTTCTCATCAACCATCCAACCTTTTAAATTTTTCCTCTCCCTTAATTCCTGTGATTTCCAGTCTGTTCTGCCGTTAAGCTGTTCTCATGAGTTGGGGTGTTTTTACTTAATACTTTTTGTTCTTTTGTAAAAATTTTCAATATTTTAATTTTTGTGCATTTTTTTTTAAATTTCATTTCAGCTGAAGATGAATCCCTTGATTCGAAATCAAATAAATATTTGTTCATCTTTGCGTTGCCTTATTTTACTATATTATTATTATTATTACCTAGAATATATATATATATTATATATATATATATATATATATATATATATATATATATATATATATATATATATATATATATATATATATATATATATATATATATATATATATATATATATATATATATATATATATATATATATATATATATATATATATATATATATATATATATATATATATATATATATATATATATATATATATATATATATATATATATATATATATATATATATATATATATATATATATATATATATATATATATATATATATATATATATATATATATATATATATATATATATATATATACAATTCGACTGCCGTCGAGAGTGGATGTGCTTGGAAGCAGATGTGAAAAAGAAAAGTCTGGAACATCAAAAGGAAGTCAGAAGAGAAGAGAGGAGAAGGAAAAAGAAAAGAGAGGAGAAGGGTAGGCTGTTGGATCTGAGGCTTTGATATCTTCCTGAGGTTGCAAGGTTTGTTTGTGAAGTTTTATGCATGTAGTTGACTAAAGTTAAAAAAAATAAAAAATTTGATTTTTTTTAAAATAATATTTCAGTTTTTTTTTTTTTTTATTGTAAATAACAAATTCAAGAAAATTATTTTTTGTGAAGCAACACAAATTTCGATATAACGCACTTTCGGCAGTTAAATGGAAAATTAAATATTAAAAAAAAAAAAAAAAAAAAGAGTTTAAATAAAGGCAACTTCTGGTCAACAAAGGATGATTATTTCGTCGCAGTCAAGTCAAATGAAAAATAGTTCTTCTCATGGTTCTAGAGGCTGAGAACCCTGTTAACCAGTTTTTCTTTCTTCCCACGTACGATTGCAAGAATGTGAAAACTTTCTGCAGTCGACATCACCCTGCATCATGCGGGATATGGTGAAATATATAATATATATATATATATATATATATATATATATATATATATATATATATATATATATATATATATATATATATATATATATATATATATATATATATATATATATATATATATATATATAACCTAACATCCTAGCTATAGAAAATTTATGCGTTGATCATTATTTCTACAAACCCTTGCAAACCTTTTTTAAACCTGTGATTAATTGTTACTATTATGTTATATTTACGGGTTGTGAGCTAAATTTGATAGATACCATAAATCTTGCGTAAAAACTCTTTATATAGGCCCTATATAAATATATATATATATATATATATATATATATATATATATATATATATATATATATATATATATATATATATATTATATATATATATATATATATATATATATATATATATATATATATATATATATATATACAGGTAGACTAGTAAAGATTCTATTATAATTGATTATTATTGTCAGAAGTTAAGAAATGAAGAGAGAGAGAGTGGGAGAAGGTAGATAGATATATAGATAGATAGATAGATATATAGAGAGAACTGTTGAAACTAAGCTCTTTAACTCTAATATTTGCTGGCTTTAAGGATGCATGTAACTCCTGCGAGTGTGAGTTATAGCTTCTGGTCAACTCTTCCTTTTTTTCTAAAGTGGATTTATTTATTTTTATGACAATTTTATGATTGGAGAAAATGAAAACGAAGAAATAAAAAGTACATTTGAAGCAACATTTGATTGAAAGAATTTTTTATCAATATTTTCAAAATACTACTGCTACTACAATTACTATTAGTACTTCTAACAATTATAATAGTTATTAAATAATAATAATAATGATAATAATAATAATGTTAATTTTAATAATAATAATAATAATGATAATAATAATAATAATGACGATTGTAATAATGGTAATAATGATATAATAGCAATAATATTAATAATAATAATAATAAATAATAATAATAATAATAATAATAATAATAATAATAATAATAATAATAATAATAATAATATAATAATAATAATAATAATAATAATAATAATAATAATAATAATAATAATAATAATAATAATAATAATAATAATAATAATAATAATAATAATAATAATAATAATAATAATAATAATAATAATAAAAATAATTTTATTTTTAATGTTCTTATAAATTTTTCAACTCGATTACTAAAGTTTAAACTTTAAGAGTTTTGTTGACGAATATTAGAGTAATCATTTGCTGCAAATTTAAAGAGCAAAGAAAATTTTCGACAATATTTTTTAAACTCCAAACTCTAAAGTTTTTCTTTTGAAAAAGTTGTCAAAATTTAAAACTTCAGTTTGGAAACACTTGATGGCAAGTATTGAATAAATTGCAGTTTTAAATTTAGCCCGGCACTTTCTGGCACTATAGCACTTTCTGGCATTTAATTTCCTCTCTGGCTTTAAAAAAAATGTGCTGCAGTGTAAAATTAAATTAAAAAAGATTAACAAATAAAATAGAAAAGAAAGAAATAGAGTACATAGAAAAAGAAACAGAATACTTTGAAAAAAAAGAATGAAACAATACTTAGAAAAAAGAAAGAAACAGAGTAGTTTGAAGAAAGATAGAAACAGAGTACTTAGTAAAAGACAGAAACAGTACAAAGGAAAAGGAAAAAATACTTAAAAAGGAAAGAAATAGAGTACTTAGAGAAAAGGAAAACAGAATACTTATACTTAGAAAAAAGAAAGAAATAGAGTACTTACAAAAAAGAAAGAAACATTATACTTAGAAAAAGAAAGAAACAGAATACTTAGAAAAAAGAAACAAGTACTTAGAGAAACGAAAGAAACAGAGTTCTTAGAAAAAAGAAAGAAACAAAAAACTTAAAAATTGAAGGTACAGAATACTTAGAAAAATGGAAGAAACAGAATACTTAGAAAAGAGATAGT
>SEYY01001534.1:17500-22500 GCA_009176605.1 Armadillidium nasatum | reverse complement strand
AAAACCCCAGGATAGGTCGAAATAAAATAAACTGACTTCTGGCAGCATCATAAGTTGACGACAACTGTCGGACACGTGACTGTGTACTGTTTTGGCTGTATTCCATCCTTTTTATGGCAGATCACATGGATGAAGCATACTCACGAACATGAGGTCAAATTTCCTACCAGTTCCTGTAATTTTGGCCCAGAGTTATATATATATATATATATATATATATATATATATATATATATATATATATATATATATATATATATATATATATATATAATATATATATATATATATATATATATATATAAAAGGAAAACTATGTATGAAGCAAAGAATAAAGAAATATTCGCGTTAAAGAAGAAAAGAAAAGAGGTGAGAACGGAAGGCCAAAATTTGTTTTAATAAAGGAACAATTGTTTTGATGCATGTCATTTGTTGCCTGTAATGGCGGATATATAAAATCAAAATTGAAAAAGAGAGAGAAAATGAGAAAAGAGAAAGTGAATGGGAAAAAAAGAGAGAAAAGGGTAAGAGGCAGAGAAGAGAGAGAGAATAAATAAAGAGAAACTGGGAAAGAGAGAGAGAGAGAAAGAGAGAGAGAGAGAGAGAGAGAGAGAGAGAGAGAGAGAGAGAGAGAGAGAAGAGGAGGATGATAGAGATAGAGAAGATTCGAGAGAGAAGAGAAAGAGAGAACGAGTGAGAAATACCGAAAATACAAAATACAAATACAATTGAATAAGTAAAATATTCTGATCAAGGGTAGGGAAAATATGTAAAAATTTAAGGAATGAGAATAAGTTATTATTATTATTATTATTATTATTATTATTATTATTATTATTATTATTATTATTATTATTATTATTATTATTATTATTATTATTATTATTATTATTATTATTATTATTATTATTATTATTATTATTATTATTATTATTATTATTATTATTATTATTATTATTATTATTATTATTATTATTATTATTATTATTATTATCATTTTTTTTATTTTTATCCTTAGCATTATATTTATTATTATTATAATTACTATTATTATTATGGTATTATTATTATTATTATTATTATTATATATATAATAATATAATTAATAATATATATGTATATATATAATATTATTATTATTCATAATATTATTATTGTTAGTAGTAATTGTGGTTATAGTTTTAGTAGTATTTTCTATATTTAAACATCATTGTAGGTTTGATATCACGAAAATAATATAAAATTAGTTTGCTAAATCTCTGTAAATTAATAAGCGTATATAAGAGCCGAATATAGAGCTAGGGTCTAAATCTTCTACTTCTCCCTTATTAATTAAATGAAGTATTATCTGTCTCTCTCTTTCTTAATCTCTTCAATGGTTCTTCATCTAATGAAGACAGAATATTCTGAAGACAAATCCTTTAAATCTTCTGAAGATAAGTCCTATAAAGTCTAAAGCTCTACTCAAACATTATTTCAATTTTTGTTACATAAGTTTGAAAAAACATTTTGTTTGTACTGGATAAGTTCCTTCAAGTAAATGATTTATAATAATTTTCAGATTTCATTAATATTTTTAATTATTATTATTATTATTATTATTATTATTATTATTATTATTATTATTATTATTATTATTATTATTATTATTATTATTATTATTATTATTATTATTATTATTATTATTATTATTATTATTATTATTATTATTATTATTATTATTATTATTATTATTATTATTATTATTATTATTATTATTATTATTATTATTATTATTATTATTATTATTATTATTATTATTATTATTATTATTATTATTATTATTATTATTATTATTATTATTATTATTATTATTATTATATTATTATTATATTATTATTATTATTATTATTATTATTATTATTATTATTATTATTATTATTATTATTTTATTATTATTATTATTAATAGCATCATTATTTATAGTCAAACACCATCAAAATTCAAAAAACTTAACTTATTGCAATTTGATCATCTAAATACAAGAAATACACAAACTAATAAACAATAATACATAAAAATTCCAGAAAATGAACTATTTAAATAATCATACTAGGCGAGGAATAATCCTACGAAATAACTCCAACTTAAAATCTCCTCTCTATAGACTTACTAAATCACGACAGGCAATAAGTTACACCTCCATCATATTATATAATAACCTCTCAGATGATTTAAAAAATGAAAGATCAATGAAATCATATGCGCACAAAATTTTTAAAAAATGTATTACATAAATTCGAACTGATTTATAATTATTATTATTATTATTATTATTATTTTTATTATTATTATTATTATTATTATTATTATTATTATTATTATTATTATTATTCATTATTATTATTATTATTATTATTATTATTATTTATTATTATTTATTATTATTATTATTATTATTATTATTATTATTATTATTATTATTATTATTATTATTATTATTATTTCATTATATTATAAGCATAATTACTATGTTATTATCATAATTATTATTAATACTATTATTATATTGTTATTACTATTATTGTTATTATGATGATTATTATTATTTAGTATTTTTATTATTATTATTATTATTATTATTATTATTATTATTATTATTATTATTATTATTATTATTACTATTAAAATTAGATATTGTACAGTAATCACTATTATTATTTCTATTACTGCAATCATTATTATAATTATTATTATTAATCTCAATTATTAATACTGCATTCTTATTTTATTTTTATTATTATCATTATTTTATTATTATCATTATCATTATTATTATTATCGAAAAATTTTCAATTAATAGCAATAATCTCAGTGGTGCTGTTGTATTTTACTGCTGCAGCTATCATTCTTATTTTAGCATTTTCATTCCAAATCTAATTATGATTATTACTATTATTATTTTAATTATTATTATTATTATTATTATTATTATTATTATTATTATTATTATTATTATTATTATTATTATTATTATTATTATTATTGTTGTTGTTCTTGTCAAAACTATAAAAATGCATAATCAGAATAACAATGATGTAATAATTATAAAATTATTATTATTATTATTATTATTATTATTATTATTTATTATTATTTTATTATTATTTTATTATTTATTATTATATTTTATATTATTTTTATTATTTTTTATTTTTTTTTTTATTTTTTTATTATTATTTATTATATTATATTATTATTATTATTATTAATTATTATTTATATTATTATTTTATATATATATTATTATTTATTATTATTATTATTATTATTATTATTATATATTATATTATTATTATTATTATTATATTATTATTATTACTATTATTACTATTATTACTATTATTATATATAATATATATATATATATATATTTATATTATTATCATTATTATTAATATATATTATATATATTATATATAATTATAATATTATTATATATATATATATATATTATATTATATATATATATTATATATAATCAAAATTTTTCAATTTGAAGAAATTTCAGCTGTGAGAGTCGCTTTTGTGAGGATCATTTTCTTCCAAATTTTCTTCAATGAACGAAATTTTCTACTTCAAATTTTGAAATATTTTTAATGGCAGTTTTTTTTCAGTTCAGGGAACTGGAAAAAAATAATCCTCGTTTGCCGAAGAGCCAAACAATCGTCGAATTATGAAAATAAAATCATCAATTATTTTAAACTTTTTAAAAATATATCAAAATTGAAAGTAGAAAATTTCGTCCATTGAAGAAAATTTGGAAGAAACTGTTTGTTACAAAAGTGACTCTCACTGCTGAAATTTCTTCATTGGAAGAAATTTTGATCTCTGTGTGTATATATATATATATAAATCATAGTACTAATAATAAAAGTAGTAAAGAATAATAATTATAATAATAATAATAAATAATTATTATTTAATAATTATTATTATTATATTATTATATTATTATTATTATCGGTACTTATTTAAATCCATAGGAGGGTGCTTGTTAACCCTACTGGGCTACATTGGCATTTTGTTGGGGGTCCTAGGTTACAGGAGCACAAACCAAGGTCAAGCAACGCCAACATGGGCACAACAATTAATTATTATTATTATTATATATATTTATATATATTATATATTATATATATATATATATATATATATATATATATATATATATATATATATATATATATATATATATATATATATATATATATATATATAGGCATAAATTTTAAAAAAACCGTATGCACCGAAAGGTGTAAATAGTTTAACAGCATAAGGAGAAAGATTAAAGTCAAGAAAAGGTTTAGAAGGTTGAGTTCATCTTCAAGGCTATAAGGGATACGAGTAGAGAGAAAAGGAAGGCAGGTTCACTGACTCTTTTGTGAGAACTAAAAGAAGCCATAACCTAATGATGATTTTAGGGAAAAGAGATGAAGAGAGTATGTTCTAAATTTAAGGGTTTAGATAGTAGATAGACTTAGGTCAGTTATAGAGTTAGGAGATAAATAATCAATACAGATGAACCTAATCTTAGAATGGAAGAGAACCTTAGCCACAGGTTGAAAAATTCAAAATCAACCAAATTAGAGACAAGAGAACAAATAACTCTTCGCACGTATGCTTAACAACTTCCTAGGGTTGAAAATTGTGTATAGGGACAGTCTGAGGTAACATAGTTGGGTTACTGTTGTGGAGCACAAGCTTCTGAGTTTCGGGAAGGAACAAGAGGCGAAGTCTAGAAGAAGAGAGGTGTTGTTCATCAAAGTAGAACTTAGACTGAAGAGTGCAAATGTTTCAAAATTTAAAGAAGAAAGTAGACCGTACACCGTGGGTTGATACCATCTTCTACATTTTGTTTCAAAAATTTTATTTTAAAAATTAATGTGTTTTCTATGATAGTATTGTTTAGCATGTACTCCAGTTATTATAGTATATATATATATATATATATATATATA
>SEYY01001533.1:2500-11979 GCA_009176605.1 Armadillidium nasatum | reverse complement strand
ATAAAGTTTTTCCAACCTGTGTTAAAGTTCTTTCCTTTTGTCTATTTAAATATAATACTATCAGTAATAGTAGCAGTAGTAGCAATTTTAATTTCATCAGTAGTTATTGCAGTTAAAATTAAAAAAAAAATTATAATTTAATTCCAATATTCGCCAAACAAATATATTCCACCTTTGCAAAACTGGATTTCAAAAAAAAAAATTTTAAAAAAAAAAAAAAAAAGTTTTTTTTTTTTTTTTTTTTTATTTTAATCTATATTATATATTATAATTAAATTATTATTAACATTATTATTTTTTTTTATTATATTATTATATTATTATTATTATTATTATTATTATTATTATTATTATTATTATTATTATTGTAATTCAGTTACTAGTCTACCATATTACCAAATGACTAGTAACAGTACAACAAATTTTCAATATTTTAAATAATTCAAGTTGGTTTAAACGAGGCTACACAACTCGTTAAAAAAATTTTAAATGTTTTTTTCTTTAATTAAAATGTTTTTTCTTTTAAAATGTTTTTCTTTAAAAATGTTTTTGTTTATTTTAAAATGTTTTTCTTTCAAAATATTTTTCCTTTTAAAATGTTTTTTCTTTTAAAATGTTTTTTAAATATTTTTTCTCTTAAAATGTTTTTTCTTTTAAAATGTTTTTTCCTTTCAAGATGTTTTTTCTTTTGAAATGTTTTTTCTTTCAAAATGTTTTTTTCTTCTAAGATGTTTTCTTTTAAAATGTTTTTTTTCTTTTAAAATATTTTTTCTTTTAAAATGTTTTTTCCTATATTATATTTTATTAAAATTGTCTTAAATTGTCATAAAAATCAAATACAGAACCAACATGAATTACCTACTTTATAATCAATATATATTTAATTAAATAAGAAATAAAATAAAAGATGACAATAAAAATAAATCTTTTAAAAAAATGACAAATATTTTATGATCTAATTAAATTAATTATAAAATGTAAAAAGGATTAAAAAGAATTTTCAAAAGAGAATATTTAAAATTCTTAATCCTCTAAAATGATTTAAAAAAATTTTCTTAAAGAAATAAATTGAAAGGAATAACGGGAAAATTAAAATTAAAAATTAAAAATTAAATTTTAAAAATCTTTTTTATAAGTACTGTACATGATAATAGAGATTATCTTACAAAAATGAGGATAAATGATGGGATTAATTCCTAAAGGAAGGAATAAAATTTTACAATTCTATAAAAAAAAAATAAATAAAAAAGGAAAATTCGTATAATTCTATTTGAAGTAATGAGTTAATTCTCATAATTCTAACTAATGATATGAGGACAACTTGAAAAGTTTCTACAAGAGAATTTAAGATCCAGACCATTCTACCTGAAGAGAGAGAGAGAGAGAGAGAGAGAGAGAGAGAGAGAGAGAGAGAGAGAGAGAGAGAGAGAGAGAGAGAGAGAGGTAATCTTTAATAAAGATTGAGAGGGAGAGAGAGAGGCAGTAGAATGATTAAGTCACGTGATTCAAGGCTCTGGTTCGATCCCTCGTGCGGCCCCTATGTAGAAACTACTTAGAGAGTTTCCCTCCTCGAAATGCAAACTTTTTAAATAAAAACAGACAGACAAAGAGAGAGAGAGAGAGAGATGGAGATACCGTGCTATTTCTTCGTCTTCACCGAAGAAAAATTTGAAGGTATTTAATACATAAAAGCTTGTCGTAAGTTATTAGGATACTAAAGTTGAGGTTGGGTTACCAATTCATTTTCCATATTTCTAAACATTTCAAATTTTAGATGAGAATACTGAGGCGGAGACGGAGGCGGAGGTAAAGGTGGAGGAGGAGGCTTAGGTGAAGGGGAAAGTGAAGGTGGAGGTGAAGGAGAAAATAAAGGTGAAAGTGGAGGTGAAGGAGAAGATAGAGGTGAAGGTGGAGGTAGAGGGGACGGTGGAGATGCCTGTGAAGGAGAAGGTGCAGATGAAGGTGGGGACGAGTGTGGTGGATCTGTGTAGCAGAAGGGAGCGGGAAAGAAAAAGTTAAGTGGAACTAGTTGCATTAGAAGGAAATAATAGAATATAAGACAAAAGTAGTAAGCTTTTAGATACAATATTCGATTATTTTAATTATATAAAAAATAAATATTCGATATTTTAAACTATCGATTATATCGAATAAGTTAGATTATATATAATTGTATTTTAGATTATAATGTTAATAATAGAAAATAATCAAAATATTCAAAATAAAGATTAAATAGTTACAAAATAATTATAGATTAATTAATTAATTAAATATCAAAAGTTCGTGAAATAATCGATATTCTTTACTAAATATTCGATAATCTTTGTGAAATAATTGATATTTAATTTGTCCATATTTTCCTGTTTAGCTTCAATTATTATTGTTATTATTATTAGTAGTAGTAGTAGTGGTAAATAATAATAATAAAAAATAAATAATAATAAATAATAAATAATAAATAATATAATAATAATAATAAATAATAATAATAAATGAATAATAACAATAAATAATAAATAATAATAATAATAATAATAATAATAACAATAATGCAGGGAACGCTCATGAATGCATGATCTCGCACTATTTGATCTCAGCGTTGAATAGTGTCCAGAGTTATATATATATATATTATATATATATATATATATATATATATATATATATATATATATATATATATATATAGAGTTAAGTAGAAAGTGTTTCTTTATATCTGCATTTTGCGTTTTGAGATATTTTACGTGAGACACCCTGTATTGCATCAGTTCTATAAGGGACACCCTGTACCAGTGTTTTACTTCTACCGTCGAAAAGTGGAAATATCAATAAAGTGTTCAAAACTTTAAACAAAATCGGTTTTATTAATTGTTTCGAGGGGGTGGTGGAGGGGGGCTCAAATAATTACATCCGGTCAAAAGTAACTCAAATGGTCACTTACTAGCTTGAAAACATCTAACTTAAAAAAAGTTATTCCTTGAGATTATTACTTTAATCTGGTTTTGATATCTTTCGAATAAAATTCCAATAGACCAAAAAAATTAAATCCTAGTGCGGTGTGTAAAGTTACTTGAGAATGAATGGGTAACCCAACCACAACTTTAGTACCTTAATAATTTAAGACATGCTTGTATGTATTAAATAACTTCAAGTAACACTTCACTTAACGTTATTCTCTCAATCTGGTTTAATTTCCTTCGACCAATATTCTCAAAGTCAAAATTTTAACATTTTCGAAAGGTTCGAAATTCCTGAATTGGTATGTCAACATTTTGAGCCTCGTTGTAAATTTCATAAAAATTGATGTCTTTTGAAAAATAGTTAAACTAAAAGAATATTTGAAAAAAAAATTTTTTTTTATTTCGTAAAATCTAATACAAATAGTGACATCTTATATTGCAGAGGAAGTTAACCTCACAACTCAGTCGAAACAGAAGTTTATTTGTGATTTATAAATCCATAAGTAAAGCAGAATTAGAATTAGACATATATAAGAACAAGTAATGTTATTTAACTTACAAATGATTAGTTAGCTTACTAGAAAAAAACCGTAAATTTGAGGTATTCAAATCAATAAGTAAATGAATTAAAATTAAACAAAAAGATTAACAACTCAAAAAAAAAAAAAAAAAAAAAATTATTGAAAGTTAACCAACAAAAGGAATTCCTAAAAAAAAATAAAAATATTTTAAAAATATCTGAATTTTTAGGAATTCCTTTTGTTGGTTAACTTTCAATAATTTTTTTTTTTTTTTTTTTTTTTTTTTGAGTTGTTAATCTTTTTGTTTAATTTTAATTCATTTACTTATTGATTTGAATACCTCAAATTTACGGTTTTTTTCTAGTAAGCTAACTAATCATTTGTAAGTTATATATATATGTCTAATTCTAATTCTGCTTTACTTATGGATTTATAAATCACAAATAAACTTCTGTTTCGACTGAGTTGTGAGGTTAACTTTATCTGCAATATAAGATGTCACTATTTGTATTAGATTTTACGAAATAAAAAAAAAATTTTTTTTCAAATATTCTTTTAGTTTACTATTTTTCAAAAGACATCAATTTTTATAAAATTTACAACGAGGCTCAAAATGTTGGTATACCAATTCAGGAATTTCGAACCTTTCGAAAATGTTAAAATTTTGACTTTGAGAATATTGGTCGAAGGAAATTAAACCAGATTGAGAGAATAACGTTAAGTGAAGTGTTACTTGAAGTTATTTAATACATACAAGCATGTCTTAAATTATTAAGGTACTAAAGTTGTGGTTGGGTTACCCATTCATTCTCAAGTAACTTTACACACCGCACTAGGATTTAATTTTTTTTGGTCTATTGGAATTTTATTCGAAAGATATCAAAACCAGATTAAAGTAATAATCTCAAGGAATAACTTTTTTTAAGTTAGATGTTTTCAAGCTAGTAAGTGACCATTTGAGTTACTTTTGACCGGATGTAATTATTTGAGCCCCCACTCCACCACCCCCTCGAAACAATTAATAAAACCGATTTTTTTTAAAGTTTTGAACACTTTATTGATATTTCCACTTTTCGACGGTAGAAGTAAAACACTGGTACAGGGTGTCCCTTATAGAACTGATCCAATACAGGGTGTCTCACATAAAATATCTCAAAACGCAAAATGCAGATATAAAGAAACACTTTCTACTTTAATATATATATATATATATATATATATATATATATATATATATATATATATATATATATATATATATATATATATATATATATATATATATATATATATATATTAACTCTGGACACTATTCAACGCTGAGATCAAATAGTACGAGATCATGCATTCATGCGCGTTCCCTGCATTATTATTATTATTATTATTATTATTATTATTATTATTATTATTATTATTATTATTATTATTATTATTATTATTATTCATTATTCATTATTATTATTATATTTATTATTATTATTTATTATTATTATTATTATTTATTATTATTATTATTATTTTTATTATTATTATATTACCACTACTACTACTACTAATAATAATAACAATAATAATTGAAGCTAAACAGGAAAATATGGACAAATTAAATATCAATTATTTCACAAAGATTATCGAATATTTAGTAAAGAATATCGATTATTTCACGAACTTTTGATATTTAATTAATTAATTAATCTATAATTATTTTGTAACTATTTAATCTTTATTTTGAATATTTTGATTATTTTCTATTATTAACATTATAATCTAAAATACAATTATATATAATCTAACTTATTCGATATAATCGATAGTTTAAAATATCGAATATTTATTTTTTTTATATAATTAAAATAATCGAATATTGTATCTAAAAGCTTACTACTTTTGTCTTATATTCTATTATTTCCTTCTAATGCAACTAGTTCCACTTAACTTTTTCTTTCCCGCTCCCTTCTGCTACACAGATCCACCACACTCGTCCCCACCTTCATCTGCACCCTCTCCTTCACAGGCATCTCCACCGTCCCCTCTACCTCCACCTTCACCTCTATCTTCTCCTTCACCTCCACTTTCACCTTTATTTTCTCCTTCACCTCCACCTTCACTTTCACCTTCACCTAAGCCTCCTCCTCCACCTTTACCTCCGCCTCCGTCTCCGCCTCAGTATTCTCATCTAAAATTTGAAATGTTTTAGAAATATGGAAAATGAATTGGTAACCCAACCTCAACTTTAGTATCCTAATAACTTACGACAAGCTTTTATGTATTAAATACCTTCAAATTTTTCTTCGGTGAAGACGAAGAAATAGCACGGTATCTCCATCTCTCTCTCTCTCTCTCTCTCTTTGTCTGTCTGTTTTTATTTAAAAAGTTTGCATTTCGAGGAGGGAAACTCTCTAAGTAGTTTCTACATAGGGGCCGCACGAGGGATCGAACCAGAGCCTTGAATCACGTGACTTAATCATTCTACTGCCTCTCTCTCTCCCTCTCAATCTTTATTAAAGATTACCTCTCTCTCTCTCTCTCTCTCTCTCTCTCTCTCTCTCTCTCTCTCTCTCTCTCTCTCTCTCTCTCTTCTCTCTCTCTCTCTCTCTTCAGGTAGAATGGTCTGGATCTTAAATTCTCTTGTAGAAACTTTTCAAGTTGTCCTCATATCATTAGTTAGAATTATGAGAATTAACTCATTACTTCAAATAGAATTATACGAATTTTCCTTTTTTATTTATTTTTTTTTTATAGAATTGTAAAATTTTATTCCTTCCTTTAGGAATTAATCCCATCATTTATCCTCATTTTTGTAAGATAATCTCTATTATCATGTACAGTACTTATAAAAAAGATTTTTAAATTTAATTTTTAATTTTTAATTTTTAATTTTAATTTTCCCGTTATTCCTTTCAATTTATTTCTTTAAGAAAATTTTTTTAAATCATTTTAGAGGATTAAGAATTTTAAATATTCTCTTTTGAAAATTCTTTTTAATCCTTTTTACATTTTATAATTAATTTAATTAGATCATAAAATATTTGTCATTTTTTTAAAAGATTTATTTTAATTGTCATCTTTTATTTTATTTCTTATTTAATTAAATATATATTGATTATAAAGTAGGTAATTCATGTTGGTTCTGTATTTGATTTTTATGACAATTTAAGACAATTTTAATAAAATATAATATAGGAAAAAACATTTTAAAAGAAAAAATATTTTAAAAGAAAAAAAACATTTTAAAAGAAAACATCTTAGAAGAAAAAAACATTTTGAAAGAAAAAACATTTAAAAAGAAAAAACATCTTGAAAGGAAAAAACATTTTAAAAGAAAAACATTTTAAGAGAAAAAATATTAAAAAAACATTTTAAAAGGAAAACATTTTAAAAGGAAAAATATTTTGAAAGAAAAACATTTTAAAATAAACAAAAACATTTTTAAAAGAAAAACATTTTAAAAGAAAAAAAACATTTTAATTAAAGAAAAAAAAACATTTAAAATTTTTTTAACGAGTTGTGTAGCCTCGTTTAAACCAACTTGAATTATTTAAAATATTGAAAATTTGTTGTACTGTTACTAGTCATTTGGTAATATGGTAGACTAGTAACTGAATTACAATAATAATAATAATAATAATAATAATAATAATAATAATAATAATAATAATAATAATAAAAATAATAAAAATAATAATAATAATGTTAATAATAATTTAATTATAATAATAATTAATATAGAGTTAAAATTAAAAAAAAAAAAAAAAAAAAAACTTTGGAAAAGTATTAAAATTTTTTTTTTGAAATCCAGTTTTGCAAAGGTGGAATATATTTGTTTGGCGAATATTGGAATTAAATTATAATTTTTTTTTTTAATTTTACTGCAATAACTACTGATGAAATTAAAATTGCTACTACTGCTACTATTACTGATAGTATTATATTTAAATAGACAAAAGGAAAGAACTTTAACACAGGTTGGAAAAACTTTATTAAAGAATATGAAGGAACGATGTCAAATGTTAATAATAATAATAATAATAATTATAAAAATAGTAATAATAATAATAATAATTATAATAGTAATAATGTTAATAATAATATAATTATAATAATAATTAATAATAATAATAATGATAAATAATTTCAATAATAGTGTTTGAAAAAGTCATCTAAAGAACGTACTAATAATAATAATAATAATAATAATAATAATAATAATAATAATAACAAAAGTAATAATAATAATAATTAATAAAAAAAAAAAAAAAAAAAAAAAAAAAAAAAAAAATATGCTTTTAATAAAAATAATAATAATTAATAATAAATTATTATTATTGTTAATAATTTTTTGGTATTATTATTATAAATTAAAATATTTTAAATAATTTTTAATTTAATTTTTATATATTAATTATAAAAAAAAAAAAAAAATATAATATATATATATATATATATATATATATATATATATATATATATATATATATATATATATATATATATATATATATATATATATATATTTCTGGCGAAAAATGTCCAAAGATCTATACTAAACCCATTAAAGAAAGATCAAATACGCCCAAATACGTTTCAAAAGTTAAATTCCGACATGCCCTGATATAGAGCGCATGAAATATTGCAAGTTAAAGATATTTGAAAAAAATAGAGTGTTCTAGATCTGTTCCTAGAATACATAAAAGAAATTGCATAATGAGTAAAAAAAAATAGAGTTAATATGATGAGACTGTTTTGAACGACAGATCACGCAAGCCTTCCTCCTTTGAAGAGAGGCTACAAGGCTATAGTCTTCAAGAAAGCTGATCCCATTGTAATGCAATAGTATTAGAAAGGTAGTGCAAAAGCTCTATAGTTATGAAAAAAATTGGAGAGAATTAGTGATGACAGAAAGAAGGAAAAATACAAAAAAAAAGAGAAATTGGAAATCCGAAATTTATCGAAAACTTATCACAAGTTGAGATTCCTTACGGATGACGTTCAGTCTCTAAAGAAATCTCCAGAAAAGAGGAGAAGGATTAAGTTATCCTTAAATCTTTGTCTAAAATTCCTTCATAAACTTTTTAAATGACAGTTAAGAAAAATATTTTAAAAAATTAGTTTAAAGGACGTAAACGATCACAAATTTTTGTAATTTAGGATGCAAAGTAGAAGATATAAAACCGCTTAGTTCATCAAGTAACGATGCAAACTCGTCAGCACAGTTCTAACGACCACAGAAAGAATTCTTTAAGACGATATTCCTCCACAGTTTCAAATTTCAGAAGAAATTCGAATTAAAAGAAGAAGTAGAGAGAAAGACACAACACCTACACCTCTTAAAGAGGAATCGAATACCACCTGAGGAGAGAGTTCAGATTGAATAAGAAATATTATCACCGAAAAGTCACTAGACGAAATAAGTAAAAGGAAATCTGACATCTCAAAGTTGATATTTTTTCAGCAAACTTCCAAATGAATTGGAAGAAGATTAACCACAAAAATATTTCTTGATCTACTAAAAGAGTAATTTTTGAAAGTCGAAGAACTCATTTTTCTTCATTTTTGAGATATAAAATAAATAGTTTGAGTTTAATGAGTTTGAGTTTGATGATTCATAAGGAGAACAAGATAAAAGAATAAGAACTATCATAATTTAATATATATATATATATATATATATATATATATATATATATATATATATATATATATATATATATATATATATATATATATATATATATATATATATATATATATATATATATATATTGCAACCGCAAATCCTCAAAGGTTCCATAACCTCAAAAAAGAAAAAAAAATATTTATGTAGTAAAATATGTACAAAAACCTTTTACTTATAAAATTGCTTTGATAAATTATGAAATATATATTTAAGAATATTAATATATAAATTTTATTATTATTTTTAAAAAATATAATTTCAGAATATTAATATCAACAGTTTAACATATTTATACTTAAAAATAATAATAATGATAATTGA
>SEYY01001532.1:20000-32452 GCA_009176605.1 Armadillidium nasatum | reverse complement strand
TATATATATATATATATATATATATATATATATACATATTGGACAATATATTTTTATCTAATTTCTCTAGGGACTTAAGGTAACCTTTTACCTCCACTAATTTATCTTTTATAAATGACTCGCTCGAACAAGTTTCAATTTTATATAAAATCAACCTCACACGATTTTTCAAATTTTCTCTTTCATTAATAAATGAACGGTTCAAAGATTGACATTTTTCCATTTCGGACATTTTATAGGTACTTTAAAAGTTAAACAATGAAAACCGTTTTAAAAGTTAAATTTCAATTTAAACGATAAACTCTAAAAAGTCAAGAAAACCAAGCAATTCAAGATGAGTAACAAAGTAAACTAAAAGGTTAATAAACGTTTTGTCTAATTACTTAAAAAAAAAAACACCCAAAATTTTAGGAAAATTAAAAGGAATTTACTTTTTATAGAAATCCTTAAGACTTAAATAAACAGTACTGTGACTGTCTGTTGTATTTTTAAAGAAACGTAAACCAAACTAAGTAATATATTAGCCTAAAGAAAAGTGTAATTAAAATCAATAAAAAAATCTATAGTTACTCACCAAAAAATAATGAGCTTCAAAAGCCAAACTTAATTATAGCTTTCTCTGTTTCCTAAAATTTTGGTTTAGGATTATCGCCTTTTGAAGGTTAAAGGCTATATTTAAATTAGTGGGTATTTAATAAACAAGAGGTTCTTTCAAACAGAATAAATACCATTCAAATACCAGGGCAATAAATCACAACTCAAGCCACAAATTAGAACCTTTAAAGAATGTCAGTTTGTAATAGTCAAATTTTAAACCCAATAGAATGCCTAACAGTTTATCAAATAATTAAATATCAAACTAGGCGAACACTTAATAGAGCATTCAGACAGACAGAAGTCAAGTTTCAAATAGTTTCAAGAGATTAAATTTAAAATCCTAATAATTAATGTACAAAGAAAGACAATTAATTAGTTAATACTTTACGTTCTGGAAGATTTTCATCAATGTGGGAGATATAATTTTTATACGCACTTTTACATTTTTAATCTTGCTACTAGCCTGGTTAGAAGCAAGTGTCTACCATGCTAAAAAAAAAGACAATAACAAATTTTGGTGTTGCCATTCAAAATGGTATCCAGCTTTAGGGTGTATTTTGATACTTTAAAAAAATATAAATAGTTTTATCTTCTAAAGCAAAATGTAAGGATTTCTAATATATATATATATATATATATATATATATATATATATATATATATATATATATATATATATATATATATATATATATATATATATATATATAGAAAATTAATGTCTGTAATTGGGACTCGAACCAACAACCTTTAAGATGGTAAGTCTAGCGCGTCAACCACTCTGCTACGCTGCAGTACATAGTATCATGAAAGAAATAGAAAATAGTCTGTGAGAGGTTATAGCAGACTTAAATCTATATATATATATATATATATATATATATATATATATATATATATATATATATATATATATATATATATATATATATATATATATATATATATATATATATATATATATATATATATATATATATATATATATTATATATATATATATATATATATATATATATATATATATATATATATATATATATATATATATATATATATATATATATATATATATATATATATATATATTGTTTTTGGGAATGAGTTTACAGTATATTTTAAATTTCTTTGATAGTCTTAATTTTTTTTTAAAAATGTGGATTAAAGTTCACTAAATTCTTTAGAAGGGAATTTCTTTTAAATTTGGCAGCAATATTTCCGTGTTTAGCTCAGTTACTAGTCAGCTGTTATGAAAGTTTGATAGTGATGATATAGTGTAACTTGTTTTGTAAATAATATAGTTTGAATATATAATGTTAATTAATTGTTCTAATTTCTAAGTTATATTATATTTTGTTAGAGTTTATATAGTTTATATTAAATTTCGGATTATGAATTCTCTCAGAAAATGGCTTTATCGTCCAAGAGTAAGTTGTGAAATCTTCCCATCTCTTGTCAACTTTTTCCTATCCTACTTAAAAAATAATTAGCTAAATTTATCTTACTTTATATATAACTAGAAGTAAGATATTTTCCACAGGCATATTTTAAAATTGATATTTGGGAGCTGTGAATTTTTGAATAAAATTCAGTGATGTAATAATTGGCAGAAAAAAATTTATTTCGCAATATTTTGTTAAAAATTTTCAAGGTTTTACTTCCTGGTGAGATTAATTCAGTTATTATTATTAATTAATCAATCAATTAACTTGTAGTTCTTTTTGTTTTAAGGAAGTTAAACCTTATCAGTTGAACTCATATATTATACATTGTTATAATCGAGGACAAATCTCACATACTGTACTTCCAACCAAGGATGCTGTGGTTTTAGTCCATATGTGCAGTAAATGTTCAGGAGACTTGAAGAGCTCTTTTAGAAATAAAAAAAAATTTGTTTGATTACAGATTATTTGTAGAATGAAAGAAATGATCTCTGGAATTTTACCTCGAGTTTGGTGGTTTGCATAAGTGGATTTTGCAGGTTGAAAACGTGGATAAACCTTTTTAAAATATGATATTATAATTAAAAATTTTTTAAATTTTGAGATTTTCTGGAAGGTTCATTTTTGCTAAGGATGATGATTTGACATGATCTGAAAATTGTCAGATGCATTGAAATTATGTATTTAACGAAACTTGCCAGTAGAAATAAAAAAATATATTCATTGAAAAAATTAATAATAGTTGTATTCCTGTTAAGGATAGGCTGGATAGCAAATTTGCCAGATACTATATATCAGGAAATTTTTAAAAATTGGATGTTGGATATGTTTTATTACAATCTGACTAAGATTGTAAGAACTAAATTCACACTAATTATTAATTTTTAGTATATATATATATATATATATATATATATATATATATATATATATATATATATAATATATATATATATATATATATATATATATATATATATATAAATATATATATATGGTCTTCTGCCCTTAGGCATTTCAGGGAGTCTTGTGTGGTGGCGCTTGACATATCCAAGGCTTTTGATAGGGTATGGCATGCGTCGCTGCTCTCCAAGCTCCCTTCCTTTGGGTTTCCTCCTTCCCTTTGCTTACTCATGTCTAGTTTTCTCTCAGATCGTTCTATTTCGGCACTTGTAGATGGAGCGACCTCTTCCTCTTTTTCTGTCAACTGTGGTGTTCCTCAAGGTTCAGTTTTATCTCCAACCTTATTCTTACTTTTCATTAACGATCTTCTCAACTGCACTTCTAACTCTGTTTACTCTTATGCTGACGACTCAACTCTACATTCTTCTACTCATTTCAAATCTGCTCCCTCTTTTGCTTCTCGTCTTCAACTTTCCGATTCTATTCTTGCAGATCTGGATGGGATTTCCCGGTGGGGTCATAGCAACCTTGTGAAAGTTCAACTCTTTAAAAACTCAACTTCTTCACATCTCCCTCTCAAAAACACCTCCCAATTTTCCTATCCTCGTCGACGGCTCTCCCGTCTCACCTGTAAATGACATTAACATTCTTGGTCATGGAAACCACATATCACAATGGTTGCTAAAGCGGCCTCTAAGAAGCTGGGAATTCTGCTCAGGTTGCGAGATTTTTTTTTTTTTTCTGAGCAGTTGCTCCAAATATATAAGGGTCTTATTCGCCCTTGTATGGAGTACTGTTCTCACATTTGGGGGGGCTCTGGCTCCTCCTCTCTTCTGGATAGGGTTGAGTCTAAAGCTAAAAGATTAATTAACTGTCCCCTACTTTCAAACTCTCTTGATCCCTTATCTCTGCAACGTGACATTGGTGCACTATCTCTTTTCTATAGGTATTACAATGACAGGTGCTCGAGGGAATTGGCCTCTCTCATTCCTCCACCGTTGCGTCGTCCTCGTTGCACAAAGGGTGCCCTGCTTTCACACCAATTTTGTGTGGATGTAGGAAACCCCAGGCTAGCCCATTATGGTGCCTCCTTCTTCCCAGCCACTTCTGTTCTGTGGTACTCTCTACCATCTTCTATTTTTCCAACTGTATTTAATCTTCCACTCTTCAAGGCTTCCATTTGTGCCCACCTGAGGGATGTGTATTAGGTCTGTGTTTGAATGTTTTTTTTTATTTTGTGTGTACCCCCTCCTTGAAAAGGGCTCTGCCAGTGAGTGGTGGTGATCTGTATATATATATAATATATATATATATATATATATATATATATATATATATATATATATATATATATATATATATATATATATATATATATATATATATATATATATATATATATAACAAGGGATGGAGTGAAATATTGATATCAATAAGTATCAATATATTTTTAGGTATTGTATTGGTATCAACTAAAAATGACCGATACTGATACCAAATTTTTTAAAGTAACAATCCTATTGGGTTACATTTTTTTTTAATATTTGATTTTTTTGAATATAGAGTTTTGAATACCACAAAGCAGTTTTTCTTGATATTCCAAATTTTCAATTAATTTCTAATTAACCGTTAATTATATTTTTTGGCTTATATTTTATCTCTGTAACTATTGATTTTATTTTGGTCAAATTAGGACAGTTAGCTCTTTGTATAGTATAGATTAACATTATATACTCAATTGCTCATTTATTTTATTACTTAAATTGTAATATTTTATTGCTTAATATTTTGTAATATTGCTTCCTGTCAATTTTGTTTCCAGCACATTGTTGTTTTTCACTAAAAGTGATTTTTTGAAATGTACAAAACTGTTTTTCCATTAATTTTTACCCTATTTCCTTCATACTATTTTGTTTTTCTTAAATTGTTTTTCATTTAAATTCTTAATTTAATCCATTAGTAACATAAGATAGTAACCTAGGTACATGATATACAGTAGAACCTCGGTTCACAAACAATCCATTCCTGGCCTTGATTTGCAAACTAAAAGAATTTTTTCCATTGAAATTAATGTAAATACAATTAATTCATTTCAGCCTCAGAAACACATCTGTAAATAGTGACAAATAACATTAAATTAAATTAGTACTGAAATTTACCTTTATTGTTTATAGTTGCTGGCACAGGTGGATGGTAAAAGAGGAGAGGAAGCTACTGCTTTGAAGGGTTCTCCCCTCTCATAAAAACACTGAGCATTTCTTATTTGCGCATGAGAAATTTTTTTTTAGAAATTTGCTTTTTTCTATGCTGCAGAATATCTCTGAAGTAAGACATCACATTATCATTTAAAATGTTAATTGCCCTATTAGCCTGTTAGAGTGATGCTTTTCAATAAATTCTTGCATCTCATTCTACTTAATACAAATGTTCTTTATCTGAGCACTAGTAATTTCCTCCTCTTCCTCTGAAGAATGATACTCTTGTAGAGTCTTCATCTTCTCACTCTGCAACTCAACAAGCTCTTCTGTGGTGATTCATAATGATCCTCCACCAACTCTTTCACATCAGATTCGTCAACCTCCAATCCCATACTCTCGCCCATGCACACAATTTCCTCCACCACTTTACACAGCTGGGTCAAAGTTTCCTCCAGTCTGATCTCATGGTGTAGTAAGAGACATTATTCCAGGCTTCATCAATGAGGTTGATACAGTGGAGGATGTTAAAGTGCTGCTTCCAAAATCTTGAAGTGTCAAATCCATGTTACCAGTGACCTGGAAAACAGTGCCTTGGTGTATAGTTTTTTTGAAATTTGAAATGACCTGTTGATCCATTGGGTGTAAGAAATTTGACCCTGATAAAGTTGTACTCGATATCCAGGTCTTCCTCCAAACCAGGTGGATGTGCAGGAGCATTATCCTTTTAAGAGAAGACATTTGAGATGCAGGTTCTCATCCTGAAGATATTTCTTGACAGTTGGAGCAAACACTTCAGTTAACCAGTCCCTAAAATCTGCGTTACCAATGCCTTGTTTACCCTTCAACACATTGTGCTTTAAGATGCATGGGTTGTCAGAGTGGTAGACAAGAAATGGCTTTGTCTTAGTCACTACTTGTATTAGCGCATAACAAAAGTGTAAGCCTATCCTTCATTGACTTGTGTCTGGGCAGTGCTGTCTCCTTTTTGGGTGATGTAGGTCCTCCTTGGCATTTTTTTTCCAGAATAATCCAGTCTCATCACAATTGAACACTTGTTGTGATGTGTACTCTTCTCTTTCGACAAACTTTCTCATTTGTAAGCAGCTTTTTCATTTGAACTCACAGCTTCTCCATGCCTTACAAGTTACAACATTATGAATTCCACTTCATTGGCAAAAGTTTTCAAATCACCCTCTACTTGCTTTTAAGTCTTCACTTTGGGCACTTGTTGTTAGTGTTTTTGCCAACAAATCACTGTTCAACTGCCTAGCCTTTTCACAAATTATTGCTTCACTAACATTATCTCCAACCAGCTGTTTTTCATTTATCCAAATTAACAACAGTTTTTCTATTTCCTCTAGCACTTGCTTCATTAACACAATCACTTCGTTAGCAACATCAGCCAATTTTATTGCCTCTTTGTTTTTTAAAATCTTGCAGATTGTCTATTTCTCCATATTGTACTGATTGGTGATGTCAAAAACATGAATATTATTCTCATGTTTGGCAATAATTTCCTTTACTTTAATAGTAATACTTTTAGGCTTCTTACTGCTGCTATTACTAACACTTTTCCCCTTCTAAGGTAGCATTATGGGAGTTAAAATACTGTTACACAAAAAAGGGAAAAAAAGAAAAATTTAAGTTTTTGAACACAGCACTTACAAGCAATATTTAAGCCGAGTGTCCCAATGCACAACTGAACATAAGGTTTCATGGATTGTTGGTAATATATGTTCATACACTAAGCATCATTCATGAACCAAGCTAAAATTTGTTGGTAAAACTATTTGTGAACAAATTTATTTGTGATATGGGCCGCCATCCTTGAACCATGGTTCTATTATTCACTTAAATTAATGATTATATGCATTTTCTCTGATGAAATTTCAAAAAATTAAAGATTTTGTATAATAAAAGTTTAAAGTTCGTGAAAAAATTTTTTTTTTCTGATTCACAACAGTAATTCAACAGGTTTACTTAGGTAAGACCCTAAGGTAAGGTTTGAAAAAATGTAAGATGTAAAATTATCAAAATAACCTGTATTTATAAATATCATTATTTTATTGCTGTGTATCAAACTTGTATCATTTACCTACATTATTTGAAAATTTTTATTTTGTTTATACTTTCAGTCGCTATAGCTAAAAGATCAGCTTCATCAGTATGGGAGTACTTTACAATGTTTAAGGATAGGCTTGAAATAGCTAAATGTTAGATGTGCAGTCAAGAAATTCAAAATTTTGTACTTTTTTAAACTTTTATTATTCAAAATCTGTAATTTTCTGAATTTTTTTTGTTGAGAAAATGCATATAATCATTAATTTAAGTGAATGTTGACTATTTTATTCCTTCCTAATAATTAAATAAACCTCAATTAAATTTTCTTAACCTAAAATTTCAGTGCTTTTGACCTCTGCAACTTTTAGGCAACCCCAGCCATAGCCCTGGTAAAATTCCAGCCCCAGTCTGTCCCTATATATATATATATATATATATATATATATATATATATATATATATATATATATATATATATATATATATATATATATATATATATATATATATATATATATATATATATATTATTTATTTATTTATCAGAGAGATGATACTTCTTTAATGGCACAATTTTTCTATGCTGATGAGGAACTTAATCTCGTTGCTGGAGAACTGGATAGTTTTGATGGTCGCAAGGATCCAGAGAGGTGTACCGCACTTGTCAATCAATTGCGACAAGCCCAAGATAAAGTAAGAATTAATGTAAATTGATTAACCCTTTCACTTTCATGGCATGAACATTGTTAGGTGATCTAAAAGATTCCCCACAGATGAAGCACTACTATTGTTAATAATGGTTTATATTTGCTTCTTTTTAACTCTTGTCATTTGTAGGAGATTTCTTTCACTTCTGTGACATAAAATTATGCATTTTTATATTAAGAGGAGTTATGCAGAACTGTATTTTAATATTTTTTTTTTATAGTTAACTGCATTATTTACCAATACCTCACTCCATTACTATATATATATATATATATATATATATATATATATATATATATATATATATATATATATATATATATATATATATATATATATATATATATATATATATATACCATAATTGCTTACCTTCTCAAATTATTATTTTCTTTCTCTCTCTCTCTCTCTCTCTAGGTTTTGAATATTTGCATTGACATGATGGAACAGTTTCTTCCTGATGAAAGAGCACCAAGAGATTTCAGAGTTAAATTCCCTGATGATGTTATGCAAGAAACCTTATCTGGGCAACTCTGGTTTGGGGCTGAGGTAGTGTTTTTTTTTTTTTATTTTTTTTTATTTTTATATTTTTATATATTTGTTCATTTCTTCTTGTTCCTCTTTCGTTATTCTTCCCATGTGTTATGGCAACACTCTCTGATCTTCTCAAATTTGCTGGTAGGTAGCTTTTAGTATTATTTTGATAATGGCATAACTTTTACCTTACAAGGTATTAGTTTGAAAATCACATGCTATTCTTAATGCAGCAGAAAAAGTATATCAAATATTACTCTTTCTGTAGCATTAATTCATACTCTTAAGTAATAAAAACTTGTCCAAAATTTTTGTTTGATACAGGAAATTGCATTTAACAAATGGCGTCTTGTTGCATACTAAACCAGTTGCAGTATATTAAAATCATTGATTAATAATATTGCAAACTTATGATAATATTTTAGTTAGGAAAAACATATAATTCAATTTCCTCTGACTGTAAGAGCCAATTTACACCTAACATCTAGTAACATGCTTGATTTATTAAAATTGTCAGAAAAAGCTTTTCATGTTCTTGCATGTGCACTATTATGTTTAATGTATAATTTTTATCTTCACTTTCTCAGAGACACTGAATAAAGTGATACTTTTATCAGATTATTACTTAGCTCATATGAAATAAAAAAAAAAAGGAAAAACTTTCAATGAATAAAAGTGAAAATGATAAATTAAATGAAAGTACCCACAAGTGAATTTGTCTTGAAAGTTTTGTGATGAACCTGATGATTGACCAAACTCAAGGTTATGAGAACATTTTGTGCTTACCAAAAAACATCATTTGATAAAAATTAGCATAAAGGTTAAGTCAAAACTGGGTGACAGACTAGCATTGACTAGCATTTTGGAGGACTAAGACAAAAAAAAAAGGAAAGCAAGCAATAAAAGTTACTTCTGAAAGTCTTGCAAACCTTTTCAATACAAGAACAATGAGGAGTGTGAATGCTAGTCTGAATATACATGGTATATATATATATATATATATATATATATATATATATATATATATATATATATATATATATATATATATATATATATATATATATATATATATATATATATATATATATATATATATATATATATATATATATATGAAAGCTAGAGAGTTTCGTGAAATCCACAAGTTGTGGAACACCAACATGTTTCCATTAAGTAGAGATTAAAAATGTTTTAAGTCATAGAAAATAGGGAAATTAGAGGAAAGTTTGTTCTAGACTTTTTGAATAGAGTATATGCAGCAACTTTTCGGTCATGTCTTTGATCAGAGGGCAAAGGAAAAAGGATGAGAATGTGTAGATAGATGAGTATGTTGATAGAGAGTTTGGAAGTATATTGAGAATGATGTAACAGTTTGATTTATAGAAAGATTTTGGAGAAAGTTAGCTTTAGCTGAAGAATTGATAAGATAAAAAACCCAAAACTCACTTTTTCAAGAAAGTTACAAATAATATATGGTCCATACTCCATTGAAAAATGAACAACATTCCCAAGTCAGTTATAAATGATTCTGGTAACTTAATGAGATTACAGTTATCGAAGCAATAATAGCATTAATGTAACTTTAGTAATAAATGATTCTGATAACTCACTGAGGATTACAGTTATTTATTGAATCAATAATAGCATTAATATATCTAATTCATTTAATATTGAATATATATTAGTATATATAAGCAATTTACACTAAATCAAAAGGAATTATTACATAAATCTTAAATTTTGTACAATCAGCATCATCATTAACATTAAAGAAAATTCTTAATCTCATCATGAGAGAAAAATAATGATTTTGAACTGTACAAAACATAATAATATTATCTAAATATGTATAAAAGAAAATCTATCGATTTTAAGAACAAATTATCAGCATTCTTACACAGTTTAAGAATTGAAGATGAAAATTCATCGTAAGTTAACATAAGAGATGAAAATCATTATATAAAAATCTACATTGCATATATTTTTGCATTGATAAATAATTGTATTCTCAGAAAGTTATCGGTATAAGTTATAATTGATAAAGAGATATTACAGAGCATTTAAAGTTTTAAGCTATTTTAAAAATTATCCTTATATATATATATATTATATATATATATATATATATATATATATATATATATATATATATATATATATATATATATATATATATATATATATATATATATATATATATATATATATATGTTGTGTTATTGTACAGTTTATATCAACATAGTTTTATATATTATTAGTATAATTTGTTGTCATAGTTTTCATTTTTTCTCATTTTTTACCTTAATTTTGTTTTATCTTTAAAGGAAAAATTTTCAGAAAAAGCTTTATGATTTTCATTTTCTGTATTTTTTTAATTTTTTAAATATAAAAGGAATATTTTTGTATTTGTTTTACAATTTAGGGATTGTGACTTTTTGTTTTATTGTAACTATATATATATATATATATATATATATATATATATATATATATATATATATATATATATATATATATATATATATATATATATATATATATATATATATATATATATATATATATATATATATATATATATATATATATATATATATATATATATATATATATATATATATATATATATATATATATATATATATATAATGATGAAAATTAAGTCCAATGCAAAGATGAACATATTTGGATGTTTCGAATCACGGATTCATCTTCAGCTAAAATGAAATAAAAAACAAAAAACAAAAATTAATGCACAAAAATTAAATATTGAAAAATTTTACAAAAGAACAAAAAGTATCAAGTAAAAACATACCACAACTTAAAATAAATAGGAAGATCGATACTCTTTTCCTTCTAGAATGAAAAGAGTATCAACCTTCTTATATTTTGTAGAAAAATCAAACTCAATGATGCAATAATATTTAGGAATAATATATCGATTATTACGGTATTGTTTCTGCCGGTATATGATATATCACAGCATGACAAGCACTTTATTAGATTTTTTAATTTCATTGAGAATAACATGTGAAAGCTGTGATATACTGAAAAAAACTTCGTAAAATATATTAATTGAAAATAAAAACTGTACCAACGTTATTTCTATTTAACCCTTGAACAAAGTCATATAAAAAACAAAAGGTTGAATAAATAAGGTAGAAATATGTGTGTCTTTTTACGAATAAGAAAAACAGCCGCTTTAGGCTTGTACTTAGAGCTGATTCATTGCAGTTCATTGCATATATATATATTATATATATATATATATATATATATATATAATATATATATATATATATATATATAATATATATATATATATATATATACATATACATATATACATATATGGGTGACAGGACTAATAACCTAGCTCTATAATTATTGCTTACTGCTTGTAAGAACTCCAGGATCAGCATGGGAACCACAGCTCCGAGAAGCATGCTCTATTGGATAGCTCTTTGAGAAATGTTTTGAGGTTAGATGGAGAGAGTGCTAGTCTCACTGAAAGGGTGAAAAACCCTCCCTGGCTCCCTGGGAGTTTAAATTAAACTCAACCGAAAAAATGATCTATTAGAGCACTCTAGGAGAGAGACTTTTAAGAGCAGATTGCGAAATATGCTAGTCCCACTGACAGTAAAAACCCTTCCAGGGAGCATTATATATTATATTAATATATATATATATATATATATATATATATATATATATATATATATATATATATATATATATATATATATATATATATATATATAATATAATAATAATAAAAATCTGGTGTTAGTATCGGTTTGGTAATTTTTTGTTGATAATTAATACCTGAAGGATTCGATACTGATATTTCACTCCATACCATATATATATATATATATATATATATATATATATATATATATATATATATATATATATATATATATATATATATATATATATATATATATATATATATATATATATATATATATATTAGTGTCTGGCAGCAGGAAGTAGCATCCTG
>SEYY01001532.1:5000-15000 GCA_009176605.1 Armadillidium nasatum | reverse complement strand
ATACAGAGTACTGTTCTATGCTAGCTAAATTTTGTTTTTTTAGTATATATATATATATATATATATATATATATATATATATATATATATATATATATATATATATATATATATATATATATATATATATATATATATATATATATATATATATATATATATATAAGGATCTAATTATCGAAGTTCTTTCTCAGGGCTGTCAAATTAAATCTTGTATATCAAGAGCAAATTGACAATTATGATCCTGCACTGATGTTTACCATTCCAAGGTTGGCAATTATCGCTGGTTTGGTCATATTTCCTGACGGGCCATTAAATCTTGAGCGAGATTCTAAAAATATATCAGAACTTTTTAGACCCTTTAAGGTAAGTTTTAGGACTAGTAACTATTTTCCATAAAGAATAGCTTTAATTATTGTATCTGATCTTTATTCATCTATATTCACCTTTTAAGTTTTACATTGAAATTTGATTACATAACGTATTGAGTAAAAAAAAAATTTTTTTTTATATGATATTACAAAGTAGCATATATGTTAGCGATTCGGACCCCAGTGGCGAGGGGTTTGATGAGTTCGATTTCTAAAAACTCTCAAAGAGAAGTAATTTTATTGGCAGTCAGTTTTTTACGTGTTTCATATTTTTGCGTGTCTTATCATTTAGCATCTCTCTACACTAACACTTCTGACTTAAAAAAAGTGATATTTACCAATCATTCATGATCTGTTTACAGAGCGCCTTCCTAGATAGTAGTCACGAACAGGGATTTTTTTTTTTTTTTTTTTTTTTTTTTTTTTTTTTTGTGGCAGAGATTGTGTTCTAGTAGCTAGACATGGGTGCTTCCAACTTTAATAACTAAGAAAAAGCGCACATTTTTTAGTGTTAAGTAGGACAATGTTAATATGAAGGAAATCTTTCATTGTGTGAATGCACAAAATGATCTGCTTAATGATAAATTGTCAGTGCGTGTTACTTTTTTCTCCCTATGAGAAAAATCAGCAAAACTACAAAAGCTGGCTTGTGAAATACTCAAAACTTATGAATATAGCTGCCTCTCAACTGAAAATAAGCGTATGCAACTTTTGAAGAACATCTTGGTTTGCACAATTTGACTCCAGTTCCATAAGGACTTCAGCCTTCCGTTTTATTCTCCTAAAAAACCTTCATTATCCTTCCAGATAATGATGAAGTGCCTCCTCTTCGTCAACAAAGTGCAAGTACTGGACTTCTGGTCACTGAAGAAAATACATATTTTTAATTTCATATTGGGTGGTAAGGTTTTCATGCAACAGCTGTTTCCACGAAGTCTGTTACACCCAAAAGATCATAAAACACAGATATTGTTGTGGTGTGAAGAGTTTTAATAGGGAAAGGGGGGGGGAAATGGTCTGCACTTCCTTCCTAAAAACACTTACGAATGCTGAATGACACATCACTGTGCTTGATGATCAGAATCCTCATTATCATTTGTATTTCATCTATATTCAAAAAAAAAATAAAAATACCAACAATGAATTTTATTTGATATTATTATTATTATGGAGTCATAATAGATGAAAAACTAACATTTAAAGAACAAATACACATTAGTAAATAAACTCGCAAAGCATGTGTACATCCTTGTGAAATTAACAAAATCCATTCCACTGTATGTACTGCGAAAAATATATTTTGCACATATTCACCCCCACATAATTGACTTTCTCTCCATATATGGAACAACACCCAAAACAAACATCAAATCATAACTATGTAAAAACTAATCATAAGGCTCGTCAGTGGCAGCAGAGATTTTTATAGTCATACACCATCATCATCATTCAAAAAAACTTAACATATTGCAATTTGATCATCTTATAAATCTCTCTCTCCTAAATGAAATACACAAAGTAATAAACAATAATACTTGTAAATTCCTAAAAACAAACTATCAAAATCAAACTGACAAGGAATAATCCTACGAAATAACACTAACCTAAAAATTCCTTTTTGCAGACTAAAGCATGACAAGCATTAAAACGATATAAAAAATGAAAGATCAGTAAAATTATATGCATGCAAAATTAAAAAATGTACATAAATATGTACTGAACTTTTATTATTATTATTATTATTATCAGAATTATTACTTATTATTATTATTATTAAAATCAGATATTTTACTCTACTTTTTTTTCTATTGCTATTTTTGTCATTATTATTATTATTATTTTTATAAGTATTGTTATGGTCGTTGAAAATTTTTATTATTAATATCAGTAATCTCAGAGGTTTGATGTTGTAGTGTATTACTATTTTACTATTATTATTATTGCTATTATTCTTATTTTACTATTTTCATTTCTTATGTAATTATCATAATTATAAATGTGCATCATAGTAATAGTAATAATGATAGTAGTATTATTACTGTCACTACTATATTATTATTATCATCAATGGTATTATCATTATTATTAAAATTATTATTACTATTAGTAGTAGTAGTATTGTAGTAAATGAAAATAATTAAAGCAGGGCTGGGTGGGGAACTGATGAAATTTGTTTCAGCTGCGGCTCCAGCTCCATTGTCAGATGTGACTCTGGCTCCAGTTCCAGAGCCATTGATTTGAGTGGCTCTGGCTCCAGCTATCATTGTGCATTGACAGTAACTTGCAGGGTAATGATAGGTCCGGCAGAAAACTACGATATGGCTGTCCATACCATGACTGAACTCGCGCCATGTTTGACTGTGGATTGTAAATACCCTACATTGTAAGCTTGGTCCTGCGTTCTCCAGACATACACTCAACTAAAGTCGAGAAGAGTGTAAAGCTCGACTCAAATGATTAAGTATATACCAAGTGATCTTCAGTAATTGCTTCATAGTCCAGTTTTTATGCAGCTTACACCACTGTCTCCTCTTATCGTTTTGGGTACTGATGAGGGTTTTTGAATGGCGACTCGTCCATACAAACCTTTCTCGTGCAGTTTCCTTCGTACTGTTTTGATGCCAATAGGGTTTGTGAGCACAGTATTATCTCGGCAGCAGGCTTTGGAGTAGTAGACTTCTGATTATTCATCACAACCCTACGCAACGTTAGATAGTATCTGTCATTCAACATACATTTCCATCCTCGCTGGTGTTTGTCTGATGCAGTTTTTATATTCCTAATTTGCCCCATCATAATCTTTGATCTGTGCCTTGCAATACCCCAAACACTCCCATTACTTTCGTTACCATACAAACCCTAACAATCTGGCTGAGTTGGTATTCCATCAGCTCTGACACGATTCACTCATAACTGCACAGAACGCTGCCTTGACGACAAATGGTGAGTGAAAAGTGTAGACGAGCTTATAATAGTAGTTGCTTTACGCATAAACGACAGCGCCACTTACAAACCCCACAATAACTACCTGTTATTACTGTCGTTAATTTTGCCAGGTGTTTCCATATTTTTGTCCAACTCATATATATATATATATATATATATATATATATATATATATATATATATATATATATATATATATATATATATATATATATATATATATATATATATATATATATTATATATATATATATATATATTATTGTGTGTGTGTGTATGTTTATATATTTTTATGTGTGCTTTACAGAATTTGCTTATTAAAATCAGAGAGCTTCTCTGGACTATGTCCCCTCAAGAACTTGCTACATTAGAAAAATGTCTCTGTTCAATGGAAGAACCTGATATTAACATACAGAGTCTTCAAAAAGAACCGCCTTCCTCAGTATCTTCTGCTTATTATGGACCAATAGCTTATACTTCAGACTTTGTACACAAGTTTTACTCCAGTCATCCATCTTGTAAACAATTAACACCAGAAATGATTTCACTCTATTTTTCTGGTAAAAAAGTTGAAAAGAGTGAACGTAAAAGAGAGAGAAATTCAAGTAAGGCATCTCGAATGCGTGCCAGGCAAGAACGTCAAAGTGAGAGATTCCTTTCTAGACTGACAGGTGTGGAGGAACGACCACGGGCAAGAAGAAGAACACGAAGAGTTTCTTCACAATATCCTCATTACTATCAGTATCCAGAACATTATGATGAATTATGCCCGCCTCCTAACACTTTTTCAGCCCAAGAAACTATATCTCATTGTCCTGTTAGACAACCTCCATATTCACAGCAACAACCTAATCACCATCCATATTCACACCGTCATAGAGGCAACACAACTCGGGTATCTCTTCACAAGGTTCCAAACACTGAACGAAAGCCACCGCATCATTCTAGTAGGCATCGTGCACGTCAGGTGTGTCATTCATCTCGCCATCGATCGCATAGAATTAGCACAATTCTTTGCGCTTGTGGAACTGCTAATAATGCTGAATCCGGATGCTTCAGAAAGATATTTCCCACTTCCTTATCTAGAAGATGGATTTCACCATAATGATCACCATCAAGTATTTTATTCTTTAAACGATAGTATTCCAAATTCTACTGATTGCCCACATTTCTTATCAAATCGCTATAGACAAGAGATAACTGAATATCAAGATTCCAACTCCAATCCTTATTCTTCTCAGGTTTCAAATGTTCATAATGAATATTCGGCTTCTAGTGTTGATCAAGAACAAATTGACATGAATAAGCCTGCTAACATTCAGAATTGTGTTGCCAATGCAGTAAATGCAGATCCTTGTATATTATCTCCAGTTTCGTTTTGTGATCAAGAAGATGTTTCCGAAACTACACCAAACGTGTCTTCTTACACTGATATTGATAATATATCTTCAGGTGTGAGTCTTTTAATATTAAATGATGACTCTGTTAACACCAATAGAAGCTTCTGTGATGAAAGCAATAATCTTGATAACTGCTACTGTGATAAAAATCATTGTGATAATTCTGAACAGATAAGAGAAATTAAATCTAGTGTGATGGATATCAAAAGCTGCTGTGCTAATATTAAAGGTGATGAAAACCAACAAGTTGGTTCTATAAAGCATCACGAGGACCATAGCACTTCACCATCCTGTGCTGATTCTGTTGCAGTTCTTCCATTGTCATCAACAAGTATGAGTACATTAATAAATCAGCCTCCATTCCCTGAACCAAGACATTCTTACAGTTCCCCTAGACTTCGTACAGGTAAATCTGCTCATGATTGCTCAACCAGTATGTGTAAGGAATTTGAGTGCGATAAGCCAAAAGACATTGAATTTGAAGACAATGAGGGAGGATCTAGCGGATCAACTTCTCCTCATCATTCAGGAACTGAAGATGATGAGGAAGTTGCCTTAGCATTACAAGCAGCTGAAGTAGCGGTTTCATGGAAAGCCAGGGAACGGTAATTTATATATATATATATATATATATATATATATATATATATATATATATATATATATATATATATATATATATATATATATATATATATATATATATATATATATATATATATATATATATATATATAAATTAAAATAAACCTACTTTGCATCAAAGGATTATTGACGGAGATTGAATTGGTAATTTAGGAAAAAAACTTTCATTGAGTTTTAATTTTCAGAAACAAAATGTTTTGTTTTTCATTTCCTTGTTATGAAAAATATTAACAACAATTTTTTTTCAAATTAGATTTTCAGATCCGGGAGACTTAATTCAACGTTTGTTCGTTTGTATATCTGGAGTTGCTGATCAATTACAGACAAATTATGCAAGTGACCTGCGGAAAATTTTGCGTTGTGTTTTTGTAATGAATCAAACTCCAGAAGAAGAGGAAGTAGAGATTTTGGAAGGCAAGGAGCAAGGCCTTTTAAGAAGAGATGCTATTGGGAATGAGGATGTGACAAGCAACAATGGTTAGGAAGATATATTTTGTTCTTTAAATAAGGGTTAGTTTATGGGATATCTATCATTGTAATTTGTAAATTGAT
Source organism: Armadillidium nasatum (assembly GCA_009176605.1). Lineage (NCBI taxonomy): Eukaryota > Metazoa > Arthropoda > Malacostraca > Isopoda > Armadillidiidae > Armadillidium > Armadillidium nasatum. The sequence continues at coordinate 9,086 of SEYY01001532.1, read as the reverse complement.
AATTATTATTTCTAAAGGGTCAGAACAACTAAGTGTTGAAAGTGCTGAGGATGCTCTTGTTGTAATTGGTACCCCAGAAGCAGATAGAACACTGAACAGTCCTGAGGAAGTGTCAGATTTAGAAGAGGAGGAGGAAGATAACAGTCTTAATCTTTCAAGTTCCCAAAGTGACGAAACTGCTCCTAGAAATCTCCGACGCACAAGCTCAGTTATAGTTCCTGCATCCATCTTTAATGACCATTCCTTGATGCAATACTCAGCCATGTCTCCAGTAAGTTTAAATTTCTCTTTCAATATTGAATAATTTTATATCCGCTAAGGTTTTGCTGTAAACTTTAATAATATGCAAAGTATTTAGCTAAAAAATGGTATTTGATAAAGTTGTTTGGACTAGAAATGGTTCGTATTCTACACACTGCTATAGATCCCAGTTTAAAATTCTGAAAATCTTAAAAGATTATTAAAATTAGTTTTTTCATTTAGTTTAATATCATTTATACTAGAGTTAATGTATTCTAGATTTTAATATTTTTTGGGAGGTAATATATGTGGAGTATTCAATATACTATTTGTGGTAGTAGTTTAGTATTTATAGTTATAAGCAATGAAAGTGTAAAATGAAAATTTTTTTACCTTACATGTTAACTCACCCCCATATTCTGTTAATAGTTTAATTGAGATTCCCAGCTATTAAATTTTTTTTTTTTTATGAACATCAAATATTTTTAATAATTGGTTTTTATTTATTATTATTATTTTTTTAAAAAAACCATGACTTGTCATACAAAATCCAGTATATTTTATATTAGCATGTCATAGCTATCCGCATCGTAATGTTTGAAATCCTCAAAATTTTAAATCTTTTTTTCATTTGTGCAACATGAACATAGTTTCATTTTCCCTCACTTGTATTACACCTGTTGGTAAATATGCTTAAAAATTCACTTTCATAACATCTACTAAAAGTTCCAACAACTAAGTGGTACCTCTTTGTTATAGGGGTACCAATTAGGGGTAGGGGTAGTGGTCTCGTTTTAAACTTGAATTTTAAAAATTAATTGACTATATTTTATATAGGTTTAGGGTACTTTTCATTAAGTGTTTTCATTTTTACTCTTAAGAAAACACAAAATTAGTTTTAAGTTTCGTATGTATGTTGCTATTGAAAAAAAGCTAAATATTACCAATTGGTGCATTAGAACTGGGTGTGTGTGTGTGTGTGTATATATAAATATATATATATATATATATATATATATATATATATATATATATATATATATATATATATATATATATATATATATATATATATATATATTATATATATATATATATATATATATATATATATATATAATATATATATATATATATATTTTATCTCACCTTTGGTGGGCAAAGGCCAGTGGCCTACCAAAATTTCCACCACAGTTAGGGGGAAAGATGGAAACCTGGTCAAATTAAAGGCCGACGTGACCTGATACACGACGTTAAACCAAAGTTTGTTAGGTTTAGTAGAAGGGAAAGAATATGGAATGTATGCCTCCATGCCAGAGAGAATCACCTCGGTTATGTGCTCTGCACACTCAGAGGAACCCCTCTCACAGAAACGGTAATCATTCCATGGAAAATCAGAAAAGTACAACCGCAAGTCAGGCCAGTTAGTGGCTCCGAGATGCCAAAAAGGTCTCCTCGCCGAAGGCGGGTGCCATTCCTGCGGAAGACTTAAAAGAGACAGGACAAGATACAGAGATAAGAAGATGATCGGATGAACCTAGAGGAGGAAAGAGTTTAACAGTGTAAGGAGAAGGATAAGAAGTTATTAATAGATCAAGTATGTTGGGTTCATCACCAAGACTGTTAGGGAAACGGGTAGACGTCTGCACTTTCTTAAAAGATCATTTACAGAACGTTGTGAGAATTTCATCACTTACTACTAGTTGAAGTAAAGGAATAGTACAATGAATTGAAGTTACTTCTGCATTGTCACAGCCTATAGTTATATTAGAGGCCCCATCTCTAACCAGAATATTGCATCTTTTTTGGCTAATGTTGCAAGATTGTAACATAGGTTGCAATATCTCGTAAATATTCACTGCTATATGAGTTCCTGAAAAGTGAGTTGAATGCAATACTGCATTACAATGAGTAAAATCTTTCTTTTCCCAGTGCCTTGAAAAGGAAATAAATGATTCATTTGATGAATCACATGTCCAGATATCAGAAGTGAAACTGATGTACTTCGCTTCTTCCAGTTTGCCCATTATAGTTTCCTTGAGTTTCTCATACATTTTCGAAATGATTTTTTCAGAAAAATAAGCTCTATTTGATATTAAATATCTAGATTGTAAGTGTGCTATTAATCCTATGAAGCCATCTTGCTCCACTAAATTGAATGTCTGGTTGTCAAGAGCCATCATCAATCCTATCTTCTCATGTAAGGCCTGAGCTTTTGAATCATTTATATCTCAAATTTATTTTTTGAGACAAAACTTTCATTCAGAGATAGTTGCTTTTCTATAGCTTCAATTTTTTCTCCTTTGGAGTAAGGGATGTAGATGCTTCGGCTTGATATAATTCTTTGTCTTGGAATGAAGCATTTCTGTGTATTTGTTTAAATGGGAAAGTATTGAAATAATTGTGTAATGACTTCGTGCTATATTCCTTGGGACCAGATTTCTCTGACCCTCTTTTGATCTTGGAGTATATGTTACAAATAACATGTACTGGATCTACTTCATCTTTAGTGAATAACTTCCAGATAAACTAGACATTTTGTATGTGAAAAAATAAGTATCTTGTTTAATGAATGAATGACAAAATATTTAATTTTTATTTAAAATTTTACTCATATTTAATGACATGAAAAATAAAGATCAAATCTGAAATTAATAAAAAGAAATTAAAGATAGAATAATAAATATAATTTAAAACATATTTAATATTATATATTAGACTGTTGTGTACCTTTATTAATTGCATTAGACAAAAATGTTTGACACTATATAGGGTACTTTAGTATCAATAAAGATCACTTCTAGGCAGTGAATTTTACTATCCAATATCCGGCTTGATAATTTTTCTAATTATCCTGCTATCTGGCATCCGGTCGGATAGTAATCAAACACTATCCGCCACAACCCTAGTATTAACAATTCTAATATATATATATATATATATATATATATATATATATATATATATATATATATATATATATATATTATATATATATATATATATATATATATATATATATATATATATGCCTCTGGTGGGCAGAGGCCAAAAACTACAAGTTACCACCAGAGTTAGGGAGCAATCCAGAAATCGGTTGTATATATATATATAATATATATATATATATATATATATATATATATATATATATATATATATATATATATATATATATATATATATATATAGTTTTGTGTAGCTATGTGATTTCAAAATAACTAGATATTATGGATATCAGAAAACCAAAATTTTATGTCATTGATTAATTATTTTTAACTCTCGTTTCAACCTTCATGAAATCAGTAAATGAAAAAAATAGAAAAATTGGTATTGGTATCAGTAAATTGTATTGGTATTGGGTAGTTTAAAATTATTAGTATCTCTCTCTCTCTCTCTCTCTCTCTCTCTCTCTCTCTCTCTCTCTCTCTCTCTCTCTCTCTCTCTCTCTCTCTCTCTCTCTCTCTCTCTCTCTCTCTCTCTCTGTCTCTGTCTCTCTCTCTCTTTCTCTTTCTCTTTCTCTTTCCTTCTTCTTCTGCTCTCTCTATATATATATATATATATATATATATATATATATATATATATATATATATATATATATATATATATATATATATATATATATATATATATATATATATATATATATATATATATATATGCTACGAAGCTGAAAGTATCCAGTTATTTCTAGCTAGGTTATAGGCAATAGTTTTATGAAACAATCCTACTAACCACAGTAGGCACTGTTACTTTGCTAAAAATGTCATCTCCAATTTCTTTTTCCCTCTTGTTTCTTTCAATGGTATGTTAGTTGTCTTACCTTTTGTGTTAAAGAAACTT
>SEYY01001531.1:2500-5000 GCA_009176605.1 Armadillidium nasatum | reverse complement strand
GTCTATGCTAATTAGGTAGAGGCCGTAATCGTAGATGGGGTGAACAGGTTCATTACATCTTCAAAAAAATCGCTGCTCTCTAAGGTCCCTTCCTTCAGGTTTCCTCCTTCTCTTTGCTTACTTTTGTCTAGTTTTCTTTCAGATCGTTCCATTTCGGCACTTGTAGTTTGAAGTGACCTCTTCCTCCTTTCCTGTCATTTGTGGTGTTCCTCAGGGTTCTGTTTTAACTTTATTCTTACTTTTCATTAACGATCTTATCACCTGCACTTCAAATTCTGTTCTCTTTTATTCTGATGACTCGACTCTCTAATCTTCTACTCATTTCAAATCTGCTCCCTCTTTTGCTTTTAAAGTTGCTTCTAGTCTTCAACTCTCCGATTCTATTCTTGCTGATTTGGATGGGATTTCCCGGTGGGATAATGTCAGCTTTGTGAAATTTAACTCTTTAAAAATTTAACTTCTTCACATCTCCCTCTCAAAACACCTCCCAACTTTCCTATCTTCTTCGATGACTCTCCCGTCTCACCTGTAAATAACATTAACATTCTTAGGCCAAACATAAACAATAAATTATTTTTCGAAACCATATATCACAATGGCCTCTAATGAATAATACTGTTCAGGTTGCGAGAATTTTTTTCCTTCTGAGAAATTTCTCCAGTTATATAAGGCTATTATTCACCTTTGTACGGAACACTGTTCTCACATTTGAAAGGGGGCTCGGGTTCCTCCACTCTCCTGGATAAAGTTGAGTCTAAAGCTAAAAGATTAATAAATTGCCCCGTACTTCAACTTCTGTTTACCTTAATCTCTCTTTTTCTATAGGTACTACAATAGCAGATGTTTAAGTGAATTGGTCTCTCGCATTCCACCACCATTGCGTCGCACTCGTTGCACAAGGGGTGCCCTGTTTTCGCACTAATTTTGTGTGGATGCTGGAAATCTCAGGCTTACTCGTTGTGGTGCCTCCTTCTTTCCAGTCACCTCTGTTCTGTTAAAATCTACTATCATCTATTTTTTATCCTGCATTTAATATTCCTCTCTTCTTTTACTACTTTAGAGAAGTGGGTTAGATTCGGGTCTGGGTGATTTTCTTCCTCCTTTCTCTTTTATATTTGTCCCCTCCTCGCAAAGGAACTCTAGTGGTGAACTGTGTAAAAAGTCTTTTGGCTTCCTATTTTGGTATAATATCTCCTGATAGTTTTCCACATCCACACAGGAGACTCATTTGCCAAAGAATGTCCACTGGCATGCATCTCTCTATTAAAGAGTTAAACTTTTAAATTCCTTTTAGAAGTGCTTAACTTCTCTCCACCAAATTCGTTTCCCTAAGGGGGATGGGATGATGGTCCTGAAGTGGGAAGTTGTGAATAACAATGGTACCATTCGACAGCTCCCTCCTTGGTACCTGTTAGATTTTTCATGAAATTTATAGTGGAAACAGCATAGAGCACCTTCTGGTCGAAATATGAAAGGTGACCTTCCTCTGAGAGACTGACCTTTTGTCCGATCGTTTCCATTATACAGCATCCGTATTTCCAGTCTATGCACATATGAGGTAGAATCTTCCAGCTTTTGGAACAACTCTGTAATTTGACTAGATGTTCTAGGCAAATCACTGCTGGAAATATTGTTAACTGGTGGTGGTGTGGGTTCCCTTGAAGGTCCCATAGGAAAGAAGGAATCTATGGCATTGACCGAAGCATTACTGTAAGGACCAAATGCATTTCTTCTTCATTATTCTGCTTCTGCCATATTGTTAAATGGAAGTGTCTCCTGTTAATACCTGTAACACAGGAACAATATCTTCAGGTAATACCCGAAGAAACATTTCTTTCGCTAATTTTTTATTTTTTCGAAGCATGATTTCGGTATCCAAGTAAAAATCGTACTCTATTAAGGTATGCTGAGAGTTTCACGCCAGGCTTCAGCTCTCATTCAAATAGATCCTCGACTATTTCTTTTGCTGATGGGGCATTGTCTTCGATTGAAATTTTCTTCAATTCATCATATTTTGGGAAAGAATATTTGAGGATAAGAGAGGTCCTATGAGTTGTACCCGTTCAATGGGATCATCCACAAAGTAAAGCTGAAATAAAAATTCCATCATCTGTATCCATTTTTCAATGTCTCTTTTCTCAAGTCGGGGAACTCTTGAACACTGAGTGTCTTTCGATGTCTTCTATAAGGCCCAGGTGAAAGACTCCTGGAACGTGCACTATCACTGGACGCACTTCACTTATTTATTTATTTTTCGAGTCACTCCGGGGTCACCAACCTGCAAAGGTGGGTTTAAATTTGACCCTCCAGAACAGTTTTCTGCTATTCTATATAAAAAGATAAGTTCTTACCGATATTCTTCTTAATCTCTTTTTAATTTTAGCTCATCCTATCGTGGTTGCTTAAATAATCAGTAAAAAGGTTTTGTATAATTTATTATGTACAGGTTTATTTTACAATAGTTGTCCCTCGTGGGCTTCATTTTCAGTTTTTTTTCGTA
>SEYY01001530.1:0-15383 GCA_009176605.1 Armadillidium nasatum | reverse complement strand
TCAAAAACTCAATTCCTTCATTCTTCACTCGACACAATCTTTCACACAACAATGAATTTCTTCGAAAACACACAACTCAAGCCTTCATCTGTTCTTAATATTCTTGGTGTTTCTTTTTCTCGCGATCTTTCTTGTAAAGATCATATTACTTCTCTTTCTAAACAAGCTTCTAAGGGTGGGTTTGAGGCGCCTTTGAATTTTTTTTACCCCATTTTTGCTCTATATAGGGGTGTTGTTCGCCCCTGCATGGAGTACGCTTCGCAAATCTGGGGTGGTTAAACACACACGGCTCTCCTAGAGAAGGTGGAGTCTACGGCGTTTCGTCTCATCATCTCTCCTGCTCTTACTAACTTTCTGCAATCTCTTTCTGCCAGTCGAATTGTTGCGTCACTCTCTCTTTACTTTCGCTATTACAACAGACACTGCTCTTCTGGACTCTCTCGTCACATACCTCCTCCATTGAGAAGAGCTCGTGCGACACGCCTTTCTACACAGTCTCATCCTTTCTCTGTCCAACTCTTAGAACCCAGACTTAACCGCTATGCTCAATCTTACATATACTCTACTGGTAAAGTCTGGAACACACTCCCTTCATCTGTTTTCCCAACTTCCTTTGACTTGCATACTTTCAAACGCGTGTATCTGGACACGTCGGCCTCCATCGACCATGAATAGATCTTTCCCAACTCGGTGGAATTAGTAGGCCTCTAGCCTTTGCCCACCTATATATAATATATATATATATATATATATATATATATATATATATATATATATATATATATATATTATATATATATATAATATATATATATATATATTCCTCTTAAACGCTCTTATTTACATAATGTGAGAATAGTGTTGGAGCTCTAATAATTTCCACAAGTGATTTAAACAAGCAACGAATTTATGTCTGAAATTGGAGTTTAGACTAAAAAAGTTAAATTGTATGAATATGTTCACACTCATCAGCAAACATCTAACATACATTTCTTGTAAGTTAATATGTCCTAGCGACCTAGATCTTTTAGAACGCTGGCAAATGCCTCCCACATTATTAGGACTTCTCTAGTGTGTGGTTGGGATCATTATCAAAAAAGGAAGAGGAGGAACACCAACAGAAACGAGAAGATTTTTACAAATAAATTTAATTAAAACGTTTCATTATTTCCTTGAAATGAGACATTTCAAAACTTTAAAGCTTGATGAAGGAAACTGCATTCTTTTAGACTTCAAAACGTTAATATTGTTAGTATTATTAATAATTTTATTTTTATTACTTTTATTTTTACTTTCATATTTATTATTATTATCATTTATATTATATTCAGTATAATTATTATCGTTATTATTATCATTATTATTATTATTATTATTATTATTATTTATTATTATAATTATTATTATTATACTTATTAATATTATTATATTATTATTATTATTAATATATTATTATTATTATTATTATTATTATTATTATTATTATTATTATTATTATTATTATTATTATTATATATTATTATTATTTATCATCATCATTTTTATTTTTAAGATAACGATTTTTCCCAGTTTAAAATTCTTTAAATTTTTTCATGGATTCAAATCACTGTTTATATTAATTATCGCAATATGCAATATTAGAAAGTGCGATAAACACAAAGCTGAAAATGAAAATTTGCCACGAACCAACATAAATAAATGACTTATGGAAATGAATGAAGATATTTAAATAAAGAATTTTATAACTCATTCGATAAAAAAGAAAAAACCGACATTTTATTTAATGATGATTGAAGCTCCTGCCACACGTACCTTAGGAAAAATGAACCATATACTATATATATATTATGTATATATATATATATATAATATATATATATATATATATATATATATATTATATATATATATATATATATATATATATATATATATATTATATATATATATATATATATATATATAATATATATATATATATAGGGGATAAGTAGCGTAGTCCGAAGAGATGGAAGTATCCCCCACTGGGTTTAGCACGCAGGGTGATAGGGTAAGCTTGACCATTTCGTTTCACTCCGTTGCCCTTTGGTTCGTTACTTTTCGCGTTTCATCTTCTCAGAGGGTCTCTAAGGTTAACTTGACTCACATTGGAGTGCTTATGCTCCCACAACCTTCCTCTTTCTTCATTTGTATCCGGCAAATTTACAAGCGCTTACGCTTATATTACCTATTAAATAAATAAAAAAATGGCGAAACATAAATCTTCCTCGGAGAATCCAAGAGGGGCGGATTCCAAATATAGCCCCTCATCCATTCCTTCCCCCATCACCACTTGGAAGTTGGTGGGCTCCGGTGATGAGATTGATGCCACCAAGACCTTGTTGCCGACTTGCCCTGGTGCACGGTCTTCATTTTTAATTAATTTCTGCAACATTCGAGGTGTTTTGCCTAATCTCCACTTTGTCGAACACCACCTTTCTTCTTCTAGACCTCTTCTGGTTTCTCTTCCTCTCTCCATTTCTGGCATTTTGCACAAAAAAATTTAATTCAAACTTTGTTTCTCCCTCTTTCTCTCCTCTAGTATCTTCTGGCGGTTTAACTGCCATTTTGCCTTCCTCTAAAGCGGAACTTTTATCTCAAACTTTTGCCTCCATTTCAACCTTAGGCCATTCCGGAAATGTTCCTACTTTTTCAACCCCCTCCAACTCATTTATGCCTTACATTGTAATTTCTTCTAAAGATGTCATTTATTCTCTCTCTGAGCTGAACACTAGGAATGCGTAAGGTTCTGATGGTATCCATACTATGGTTCTCAAAACTTGTGCTTCTGAGCTTGCACCCTGCCTTGGCAAACTATTTCGTCTTTGTCTTTCTACTTCAACCTTCCATTCGTGTTGGAAACGAACGCTCATGCAGACTGTGCCGAAGAAGGGGGACCCTCTCAACCCTTTAATTACCCCCCTATTTCAATAACTTCTCCTCTTTCTAAAATTTCCGAATCTATCATTAACAGGAAGATTTGGAAACATCTCAATTCTTCTAATCTTATCTCTGATCGCCCGTATGGCTTTCGTTAGAAACGCTCTACTGGTGATCTTATTTCCCTTCTCTCTGACTCTTGGTCTTCAGCTACTGGGCATTTCGGTGAATCTTTTGTAGTCGCTCTGGACGTATCAAAAGCTTTGGATAGAGTCTGGCACAAAGCTTTGATTTCCAAACTTCCCTCTTTCGGAATCTATCCTTCTCTCTCTGGCCTTCTCTCTGATTTCATTTCTGGTCGTTCTATAGCAGTTGTTGTAGACGTCCACCTTTCATCCTATAAATACATTAATAGTAGTGTTCCTGAAGGATCTGTTCTATCCCAACACTTTTTCTACTTTTGATTAATGACCTTCTCTCTATTACTTCATCTCCTATCCACTTCTATCCTGATGACTCCACCCTTCATTACTCTTTTCATTTAATATATATATGTATAAGTCAATTAACAACTACAGTTAATAGACTCAAGGAGGGTGGCCTTGGAACAACTAATCTCTCATCTATCTCGCATTTCAAATTGGAGCAGAGAAAACAAGGTCGTTTTTCAATGCCTCAAAATTCAGTTCCTCCATCTCTCTACTCGACACAATCTTCCACACAACTATGATATCTTCTTCGGAAACACACAGCTCAAACCTTCATCTGTTCTTAATTCTTGGTGTTTTTTTTTCTCGTAATCTTTCTTGGAAAAATCACATTATTACTCTTTCTAAACAAGCTTCTAAAAGGTTGGATGTTCTGAGGGCCTACAGCATTTCTTCACTCCACCCCAGTTGCTTGCTCTGTATAAAGATGTTGTTGACCCCTGTATGGAGTACGCCTCACAAATTTGGGGTGGTTCCATTCATACAGCTCTCAATTGAGAAGGTGAAGTCTAGGGCTTTTCGTCTTATCAATTCTCCTGGTCTCACTAATTCTCTCCAGTCTCTTTCTGCCCGTTGAATTGTTGCGTCACTCTCTCTATACTATCTCTATTACAACGGACATTGCTCTTCTGAATTCTCACATCGCATACCTCCCCCATTGAGAAGAGCTCATGCATCTCGTCTTTCAACACAGTCTTATCCTTTCTCTATCCAACGCACACTTCCTTCTTCTATTTTCCCAACTTCCTATGACTTATACACCTTCAAACGCATTGTATCAGGTCATGACGGCCTTTAATTTGACCAGGTTCCCGATTGGTGGAAATTTTGATAGACCTCTGGCTTTTGCCCACCAGAAGTGATATATATTATATATATATATATATATATATATATATATATATATATATATATATATATATATATATATATATATATATATATATATATATATATATATATATATATATATATATTTATATATTCACCTCTGGTGAGCAAAAGCCAGAGCCTGCTAAATTTCCACCAGAGTTACATAAAAAATCGGAAATCTAGTCAAGGTAAAGAAAGACATGCAGTGGGGAAAACGCGGATACACGGCGTTTGAAGGTGTGTAAGTCATAGGAAGTTGGGTAAATAGATAATGGGAGTGTGTTCCAGACGTTACAGGTGTTGTACATGTAAGATTGATCATAGCGGTTAAGTCTGGGGTCAGAGAGTGGACAAAGAAAGTATGAGACTGTATAGAAAGGCTTGTCGCAAAAGTCCTTTTGAATGGAGGATGTATGCGGTTTTAGAGTTCATAAGAGCAATGTCCATTGTAATAACGATAGTACGAAGAGAGTAACTCAACCATACGAAGGGTCAAAGAGACTGGAGAGAATTAGTGAGAGCAGAAAGAGATGATAAGACGAAAAGCCTTAGACTGCACCTTTTCAAGGAAAGCTCTATGAGTGGAACCACCCCAGATGTGTAATGAAGAAATTCTGAAGGCGCCTCAGAACATCTTACCTATAGAGAAGTAATGTGATCTTTCCAATAAAGATAACGATAAAAAGAAACTCCAAGAATATTAAGGAGAGATGAAGATTTGAGCTGTTTGTTTTCGAAGAAGAATACATAGTTTTGTGGAAGGTTTTGCCGAATAGAGAGGGTAAATTGAGTTTCGAGGAATTGAAAATCATCTCGTTTTCTCTGCCCCAAATTGAAATACGAGATAGATCAGAGGTCAGTTGCTCCGAGGCTATCCTCCTTGCGTCTATTAAATGCTGCTAAATAGGCCTTTATAACTTGAAAGGAGTGATTAAAGGGAGGAGTTATCGGCATACTAGTGGATTGGAGATGAACTAACAGAGATGTTATATATATATATATATATATATATATATATATATATATATATATATATATATATATATATATATATATATATATATATATATATATATATATATATATATATATATATATATATATATATATAGGAACACATAGTATGATTTAAAGTTGAAGCACAAGCTGACTTGGGTTAGTGTGGTAAATGGAGAATTTGGTTTATTAACCTATATATGTATTAGAAAAAAGATGAGAAACAGATTACTAGAAGCGAATGTATTTGGTGGGGTTGTTAGTGGAATTTCAAACCATTGTTTGGTGCTAGCAAGAATTAGTGTGAGGGGTGGCATGGAGGAAGCATGGGGTGTAAGGAATAGTGTGGGGATTTTGAGAGAGGAGAGATTGGAGAAAGAACAGGATGTAAGGAAGGATGTGTAGATTGTGAGAGTGGCGAGGTTGGAAGAGAGGGAAAGTGGGTGAGGAATTAAGATGGGAGCTAAATTTAAGATTATAAGAGGTGAGAGAGTGTGTGATTGAGGGAGTGGAGGATGGGTGTTGGAGGTTAAAGGAAACACTGATAGAAGGTGCAAGGAATGCATATGAGGTGAGAAGGGTGGGAGGGAAGTGTAAAAGAAAGGAAAGTGAATGGTGGTGCGAGGTGAAAATTGCAATAAGGAAAAAAAAGGAGGCTTTGAAAAATATCTGGGTTCAAAAAGGATAACAAATTAGGAAAAAAAAAGGTAGCCAAAAGGGAGGTGAGGATGACGAAAGAAAGAGCAGATGAAAATGGGGTAATAAGATAGTGGAGGGATTTAAGGAAAGGAGTAAGATGTTTTGAAAGGAGATAAATAAGGTAAGGAATAAAGGGGAGGTAATGGGAAAGGAATTATAGGGAATAGATGGTAAAATAAGACAAGGAGAAAGTGAGGTTAAGGTAAGATGAGTAGAAGTACTTTAGTAGGTTGTTGAATGTGAATGAGGTGAGGAGAGAAACTGAGGTGGTAGAGAAGGAAGGTGAAGAAATGGTGGGAGAATAAGAAGGGGGGCGGATTTCGGTAGAAGGAAATAGATAAAGCCTAGAGGAAATTGAGGAGGGGTAAATCGACTGGCTTAAATGAGATTATTGGAGAGATATTTCTCGAAGGGGGAATGTGTGTGTGTGGTAGAATTGTTGGCAAGATTGTTGAATTTTTATGCTGGGTAAAGAGAAAAGTGCCTCAAGATTGGCAAGATGCGTGTATGGTTCCTTTGTATAAATCAAAGGGATATAAATTGTAGTGAGGGAGTTATAGAGGGTTAAGTCTGCTTAGCGAAGTGGGAAAAGTGTATGGTAGAATTTTTCTGGAAATGATAGGGATTGATGGGTTGATAGGGAAGGAACAGGGGGTTTAGAAAAGGAAGGGGGTGTATGGATCAGGTTTTTCCTATAAGAATGATTGAGCGGAAAAGTAGAGATAAAGAGAAGGATGTATTTATGTGTTTTGTTTGATCTGGAAAAACCTTACGATTGAGTTGACAGGACTAAACTGTGGAAGGTTTTGAGAGACTATAAAATTAAGGAGAAGGTACTAGAGGGTATTAGAGTATTTTACAAGAATAGTAGAGAGTGTGTTAGAGTAAATAGAATAGAAATTGAGTTTTTTATATGAATAATGGTTTGAAGCAAGGGTTTTGTAATGTGCTAGTGGTTGTTTAATTTATTTATTATTAAAGTGGTGAGATTGATGGATAGGTAAGGTAGAGGGGTGAGAATGAGAAAACAACAGCATGTTTTGGATGCGAATATGCTACTGTATGCGGATGATGCACTTTTGGCAAAGACATAGGGGGATTTGAAGTTTTTGGTGGAAGAGTTTGTAAAAGGTTGTGTAGAGCTGGGTTTAAGAGTGCATGAGGGTAAGAGTAAAGTGTTATGAATTAAAAAAGGGGATGAAGGGGAGAGGGGTGTGGGTGGAGGAGATGAAATGCAAATTAATGTGGAAGGGGAGATTGGAGTGGGTTCATTAATTTAAATATCTGGGGGTGAATTTTCAAGGGGGAAATGGTAGTGTGGGTGATGAAACAATGCACAGAATAAGAGAAGGAGAGAGGGCATTAGGAGGTCTGAGGGATACTTGGAGAAGAGGAAAGAAGTCAAGAGAGATGAAAGTGAAAATGCTTGAGGGATGTTGTATACTGGTGATTTTGTATGGAAGCGAGGTATGGAGGTTCATTGCGTGGAAGAGACAAAAAGGTTGAGGTTTTTGAAATTAAGGGGTTGAGAGTGGTATGTGGTGTAGTTAGAAGGGATAGAGTCAGGAATGTTAGAATTAGAAAGATGTGTGGTTGGAGAAGGAGTATCATTGTTAGAGCTGAACAGAGCATGTTGAGGTGGTTTGGGCATGTTTGTAGGATGAATGAAGAGAGATTGGCATGTAAGGTGTTTGCATCAGAAACGGTGAGTGTGAGAGGTAGGGGAGAGAGAGAGAAAAAACAGGATGTTTGGGATGCGAATATGCTATTGTATGCGGATGAGTCGGGCCAATGAGTTATTGAGGGACAGAAGGTTGAGCTGGGAGAAGTGTGTCCGGTTGACGGATGAAAGGAATAAGCGGAAAAGATTGGTGAGGGGTTGAATGTTGGGGAATGAATGTGGCTTGCGTTAGACACCACCCCTCAATATTGGGAAAGGCTGTGAGAATATAATATATATATATATATATATATATATATATATATATATATATATATATTATATATATATATATATATATATATATATATATATATATATATATATATATATATATATATATAAAATGAGAGAGTTCTGTAAGATTTTAATTGTTATATAGATAATAAGATAACTAACTTTGCTAGTTAGCTCATCTTCAAAAACCATTTTTTTCTGTTAATATTTTTCAACCATTATTATTTTTTTTATTTTTTTTTTTTTTTATTTTTTAAAAGGAATCTGAGATGGAAAAAAATTTAATAAAACATTTCCTAAAATATTCTGTCATCGTACTCTTCCTTTTCTGTTCCTGTTTCAGATTAAATTAAGATTAATAGAAATGATATATATATATATATATATAATATATATATATATATATATATATATATATATATATATATATATATATATATATATATAATATATATATATATATATATATATATATATATATATATATATAAAGAACAAAATATCATTAAGCAAGATGTATGATAATCATAACAATTAACACATCCCTCGCA
This sequence comes from Armadillidium nasatum, assembly GCA_009176605.1. NCBI lineage: Eukaryota > Metazoa > Arthropoda > Malacostraca > Isopoda > Armadillidiidae > Armadillidium > Armadillidium nasatum. Next base: position 6,900 of record SEYY01001530.1, on the reverse strand, counting down.
ATTATGATTTTCTTGTGCAAATAATTTAATCATAGTTTTTTGGTATTTCAGTTGGATAAAATATTCCTATTCCTAAATAATGATATCTTAGTTTGTTGTAAATGGTAGTCAAAGCTCGTGAATGAAAATTATCTAAAGTCGGACTGTGTAGCATGACAGAGCGGTGGTAGTCAAAAATCATAACTACAAGAATGAGATTGTAGTACTCAGATTGAAGTTTGAGACGGGCAATTTTTTTCGTCCCGCACCAGCCCATATAGCCAGTAATTTTTAAAAATGTTTTGGAGACCTCTCAAATTCCGGAGGAAAAAATTATTTAAAAAAACATGCAATTTTTTTTATTTTTGGATATTGTTCAGAAGAGGGATAGATCTACTACTTTTATTTAGAGCATTATTAAATACTATATGTTTGAAGAAAGATATTGCCTCTCAAACTTTTAGAATTTTTGAAAATTGGTAAAAGAATTGACCTTTTTTGAGGGGCTATATCTCGGAATAAGCGATTCGGACCGAATAACTTAGAAAGGAATTTGTAGCTCCGTTACTCCTCTATACACCCATCAAAAATAAGAAATGTAAAATTTGTAGTTTTTTTAAAAAAATCTTTTTTTTCATAAAGGTGGATTTTTTTTCAAAAAATTTTCTTTTTCGATAGTTGGTCAGTTTTGGGCTAATAACATTTTGTATAACTTTGGTAGCGAAAGTCTGATAGAAGCTTTTGTAGCTAATAGATTTAGGAACACATCCTCCAAATTTCAGAAAAATAAATTTTTTCAAGTGGCCTCACCGTAGATTTGAACATACCTTAAATTTCCGAAATAACTTTAAACAGTTTATCATCGTAAAAGTTAGGAATTGTCTTTGTCGGAAAAAATTTCTATATGAAATTTTCAGGAGAATCGGATGAAATTAAAAAAAAAAAAAAAAAAATTGACCCCTTTATAAATTTCTGAATAAAACTTTTTAATATAATAAATTTTCAAAATGGTCTTTTAACAAAAAAGTATACCATTTTAATTTACCCTAAAATTAATAATCATAAAAATACGAGGGAAAAAGAGTGATATATATATATATATATATTATATATATATATATATATTATATATATATATATATATATATATATATATATATATATATATATATATATATATATATATATATATATATATAATAATATATATATATATATATATATATATATATATATATATATATATATATATATATATAATATATATTATCCGATAGGTATCGTATCGGTTATCGGTATCGACCTTTAGTATCGGTATCGGTATCGGCAAAACTTTTTGGAATAAGAGTAAAGTATCGGTATCGGTATAGTATCGGCATATTTTATCCGAATACCGGTATCGGTATCGGTATCGTATCGGTATCTGGTAATATTTTAGGCGTGGTGGTATCGGTTATCGGTATCCGTATATATAAATATAATATATATAATATATATATATATATATATATATATATATATATATATATATATATATATATAATATATATATATATATATATATATATATATATATATATATATATATATATATATATATATATATATATATATATATATATATATATATATATATATATTAATTTAAAAATTCAAAAGCACTTGGAGTAACAATTTGGTAAATAACCTGGCCTTATATTTTCGAGTAGCAGTATTTAATATCAATAATTTAAGGTAAAACTAGAAAAAAAAATATTCTTAGCATAGTGCTTTAGAAAATATCAGAATATAATTTCAAACAAACAAAAAATATCATTTTTTTTTAGTAGTTTAGTTTTTATTCAAAAATTAGACCCCAAGATGAATTTTGAGGTCTTTTACAAACAAAGTGATTTGCCACTTTTATTTAGGAGTATTTTAAGCTGAAACATGTTTATTTCAAATAACCAAAACATTATTCAAGTTATGATTTGTTGAAAATCATACTGTTAAACAATTTTAAAAATATATTTATTTAAACGACATAAAATGAAATCTACTTCAAATAATTTCTACAGAAATTATGAGAAGTGACACCTTGCGATTATAATTAAAACCACAGTTTAGAAATGTGTTCTCATCCATATGCGTTGAAATTAGGAAAGAGTTTTTTCAATAGGAAAGCTTAATGCCATTAAAACTTTTGATTTTGAGGAGTCATCAACCTGTAAGCTGCTTTTAGAATCGGAACTGAATGACTTAGTGCGTGAATTGTAACATTTCAAGAAAGCAGCTTAGTTATTAACCTCCAGAATGAAAAGAAAAAAAATCTATTTCACTTCTCAGCAATATTTCCGAAATCGGAACCTAATTTTGGTGGAATAATATTCAGAGAAAAACAACACTGTTTTCAGCCATGATATTCCATGACTTTTCACGATTTGATTGACCCCATATATATATATATATATATATATATATATATATATATATAATATATATATATATATATTATATATATATATATATATATATATATATATATTATATATATATATATATATCAGTGATCTTACGGGTGAAATTATTGAATCGGGATCGGAATCGGTACGATTTTTTCGGGACAGGGATTGGATAGGATCGGAATCGAATTTTGAATTTCTTATAATGTGGCAGGTATTCAAGTTATTACAATAGTGGCACACCTAGATACACACGCTGGGAACACTGATAGTGGTGAAGCTCAGGTTTTTTTATTTTTTTTTGTTTTTTTTTGTTGATAAAATAAAACAAGTGACATTGCTGCATTATAATTATACACCCGCAAGCGTAATTTGTGTGCAATTTGGGATACAAAAACAATTTATAAATTTAAAGAACTAATATCGTTTTAATAATCTTTTTAATAAGATTCCTTTAAGTTTATTAATAATAACATTCCTTATATCATTGTAGTTAGTCTCCCTCATCGCTGTCTCTTGACTGCGGTAATTTGTGAGCTCAGCAGCCAATTAAAATTTATGTCCTGTGTCTTCGTGCTTGTTTCTGAACTTCCTGTGCTCCTTGAGGACTGAGAAAGTGCTATTGCTCACTTCGCGAACATTGTAATTTAACCAGAAAATTGATTTCTTTTTCACGGATTCTAAAACTTTCTGTTTTTGATGTTTGCGGTGTAGCTCTTTAAATTATTTAAATCTTCTAGGCATATATATAGATATATATATATATATATATATATATATATTATATATATATATAATAATATATATAATATATATATTATAAATACAATAAAGTATATCCTAAACTTACATTATATACTCCTGATCAAAAATAGCAACAACAAAATAATTAATTAGAAGAACAGAACAGAATCACCAAACATTGCAATTATAGAAACTGGTAAACTGATACAGATTTTTCGTTCTGTCTGAACCTTCTTCGAAACGCTGACATTTCTCGTCAACTGTTGCCAGATCTAGAAGATGAAATGAAGGTTGTCTGTTCCATGCGTGTGCCGGTGATTAACAATCATACTACCCCCGACAATAAAATCGGAAATGTTGAGTGGTGGTTGCACTTATTATTGAAATTTTATGAATATCTGTGAAATGTTTTAGCCAAATTACAAAATCATTTCGTCATAAAATAATCGAGATATCGGGATCAGAATACCGGGATTTTTCGGGATCCCGATTTTTTGTGATTAAAATTTTCACATTTGAATCGGGGTCGGTATTGCAATTTACATATCGGGATCGTGATCGTGATCGTGAATCCCGTAGATATATATTATATAATATATATATATATATAATATATATATATATATATATATATATATATATATATATATATATATATATATATATATATATATATATATATATATATATATATATATATATATATATATATATATTATTTTAAAGTCTGTTATCTCACTCAGAATGAAAATAAACATTAAGATTTTAAAATCTGTTACATGAAGAATCCATCATCCGACCTCTTGGATAGTAAGCCAGATCGCTATCACCATGCCAAAACGGTGCTATATGAGGAATCGAACCTCCGGCCACTTGGATAGTAAGCCACAGAGCTACCATCACTCCAAGATAGTGTTATATGAGGAATCTAGCCTCCGACCTCTTGAATGGTAAGTCAGAAAGCTACCACCATGCCAAAACGGTGCTAAATGAGGAATTCGAACCTCTGACAACTTGGATGGTATGGCTTGGCATGGCGGTAGATCTCTGGCTTACCATCCAAAAGGGCGGAGGTTCGATTCGTCATATAGCTCCGTCTAGGCGTGGTGGTAGCACTCTGGCTTACCATCCAAGAGTTTGGAGGTTCGATTCCTCATATAGCAGACTTTAAAATCTATATATATATATATATATATATATATATATATATATATATATATATATATATAATATATATATATATATATATATATATATATATATATATATATATATATATATATATATATATATATATATATATAATGGGAAAGGAAAATAAAATAATTGAAATATAATACATTAGTATGTTATAAACGGAGAGACATAAATATATAAACGATCTCATCGAAATTCGATAATATCTGCAGAGGAGAATCTCTTTCGAAAGCGTTCAGCAAATGCCACTAAAGGCTTTTTTTTCCCTTCCTTCTGGCGGGTCTTTTATATCAAATTTTATATTTCCAAGCTTATTGAAAATGTTTCAAGGAAAATGCTTATATAAAAACTCTCACCCCGTTTAGTGTTTATATATAATATATATATATATATATATATATATATATATATATATATATATATATATATATATATATATATATATATATATATATATATATATATATATATTATATATATATATATATATATTAAAAGGACTGTTCTTACTTTTAAAGTTTCGATATTTTGGGAGGACACAACTTAAATTTATGTAGCTTGTTATTTTGCAATACAAAGAAATAATCATGTGAATTTCAAACGTCTTTGGATTATATCCTCCTAATACCATGTGTATACTGCTAAGATTTACTACAAAATTGAATTTTCTGTCTTAGGCTGTTATTATTATTATTATTATTATTATTATTATTATTATTATTATTATTATTATTATTATTATTATTATTATTATTATTATTATTACTATACTTTGTACTTACAAAGCGAGTGACAATGACGTCATAAGAATAATGTCTTCTAACCCCGAAGCCCTAGTGACATTATCGTAAATTGCAGTTCTATATTACGGTGTTGTAGGCCTTTGTGAAGGGAACAAACTCTTTGACAAACTCAAATGATTAGATATTATCTGCACCAATAGGAATCGGCAAATATTTCCAGTGGTTATCAGCAAGGTGCAAGTAGATTGGCTTCAAGTTATTATAAAATGCGGTGAATGGAACTGTTATTGGCAATATCTGCAATATCCTAAGGTAGTGGGCAAGACCAAATTTATTACAATATATCAGTTATTAGAGGAGTGATATGTCATAGAAAAAGTAAAGTCAAATTGGTTCGAAACGACGGCAGGAAGCACAGGACGTTTTGAAAGTGATTGTGCTTAATTTGAAAAGAAATTAGTGGGATTTACAGTATTATATATTTACTTTGTAGGCATCATATAAATGAGATTGTTTAAAAATAAGTGTCTGACTCCACAGTTCCTAAGTGTTTTCAAGAAATTAGAAACAAAATTTAAATTTCTACATTCATTACAGATGAATATTTCAAAGAAAGAATGCTGAAGAATGATGATCTAAATGATTATACTTATTAAAATCTTATAAAGAAGAAATACGACCTTACACAAAGACAAAAAATACTGAAACTTATCGTAGTTTTCTTCGGTGGATTTTCCCTCGAAGAATGTATCATTCAAAATTCCAGAAGCCTTTCATCATGACAAGTGGATGACTAAAGTAATTAACTGCTTTAGAATTTTTATTTTCAGAGTTCAGTTTCCTCTCCTCTCCTCTCTTCTCTTCTCCTCTCCTCTCCTCTAATATCGCAACAGGAACAGAGTTGTGTTATATATTTCTTGTACGTCTTTATGCCAAAGGTTGAATTTATTCACCTGTTGCAATAGATCTTATTTTCAAGATTTGAAATTTCTTTGCGATGCTCACTTACATGTGTTCATAAGGACCTTAATGAAAATATCAACAAAGCAGAGTTGCACTTTTTTTACCAATTGAGGTATTTAACACCAGAAAAAATAGATATTGTACGAGTGGCGGATAATTTGTACATATATGAATAGTTGGGACAAATAGCAAAAATGTCAGAACAAATTTTTTCAGTTATTTTCTTATTAGAAAATAAATGGGTGAAGCGACTTTCTTATGTTTAACATGCCTTTTCTCTATTGAAAATTTTATTGTGACATTTTTGCCACTTGTCCCAACATTTCGTTAGGACAATTTTTGGAGTGAAATAAAGGGAATCTTAGACCTAATTCGCAGTTGTTAAACCCATTCTTAACCAGTTCTTAATCCTAACGAGCAGCTGAGCAGATTAGAAAGATAAATAAGATAAATTTAATTCCAAATTAATGAAAAGTAATCTGTCAAGGTATCACACACATATTAAAATGAAAACCTTTTATAGTCAAAGGAAATATATTCAATTAAAGAATTACTAGGATTAATAAACACCAGTGAAGTCAGTTCTGAATCATAATTTTCACTCTAATCTTCATCTGCTTCATGAGAAAGGGTATCTTAGAGTTAATTCGAAGGTGTTATACCGGTTCTTAGGAGAAGAATAAGGAAAAATATATTAGCCCCATTTAAAATAAAATATGGAATTGGAATTTTTAAGGTATTCTGCAGGTAAAAATGCTAACCTCTACTGGAAAAGGATAGTAGCCTCTCGCTGTTAGCAACACGTGTATTAAAACCTGTTCTGAAGAATTTAC